>CM029363.1:20526483-20628959 GCA_017140985.1 Hormaphis cornu | reverse complement strand
TTTTTACTACAGATTTAATAAACCGAGTCAACAATAGCAGTCCGTAAATTTAATAAATTGAATATAAAAAAAACAATTTATAAAAAAATGTACTACACACAGTACATATTGAAGTGATACAAAACCTTGGAAAATCATCCGTCATTAAATTGAAAAATTATATTACATTATTGTTTCTATTACAGCTTAATATATTTCACTCGAAATAAAATGTTTTATCACTCAAACAAAAATGAGTACATATGTGTTTGGGGTTGAAATTTGACCTTCATCTATACTATATTGACTTGTCAACAATGCGTTCTTCGCAATTTAGTAGTCACAATTTGTTTTATGCGTTTTACATTAATTTTATCTAATGAATCATTTCATAGAATGTAGAACACACCTACTTTAATGCTCAAAAGTTTAATTCTACTTATGTCTGCATGATATGCTACTAGCGAACGCCAAAAATATTATGTCATTTGATGTAACATGTTTCATCGTTAAAAATCTATAACTATCTATAACACATCTACTTTGAATAAAATATAGTCTGACAGTAACGAAACAATTTTCGAATCTTGTCGGAAAGAAATCTATTATCACGGTATAATTAACATACCACAAAACGTGTATTATTGTTTTCGTTTAGTTGTGCAATACAGGCATACACCCAGGGTAAAAGCGTTTACAGGGCTCTAGCCTCACCAGAGTTCAGACAGATCATCCGAGAACCGTTTGAATAAAAAAAATCTTAAAATCACTTTACGTCCGTACTGACTGATAAAGATGATACCTAAAAAGAAAAATGCAAAAAAAATGCAAAAAAAAAAAATTATTGTCTCAATGTTTGCGACTTGGGTACGCTTGGGATGTTACCTACTACGTATGTTCTTGATCTAGACAAAATATTGAAAATTATGTAGTTACTTTTGTATACAATGATGAAAACACTGTAACACATATCGTAACAAAATAACGCAACCAATACAAATTATTATTAGCAGGTGAACTGGTTGAGGTTAACACTTGAGAAACTTTACGAAAACATTATAATTTTTTTGAACAAGCGAAAAAAAAAAATTTAGTCAAATTCATACGCTGAGGACGGTTTTTAGTGAATTCTCGACTGTTTTAAATGTTGACCCATATCAAAACTATCACATTTCTGTAACCATAATACAGCATGTAGTTTCAAACAGTAATTACTTTTAAAATATATCATGTTATGTAGCTGATAATTTTACGAGCAAAATAATAAAAACTGATTAGTTTCCATAGTTCAACAGTTTCCGCAAAAATTTTGTAACACAATTTATGTCATAAAATTAAAAAAAAATTGTAAATCGTCCGCGGTTCAATAAATATAAAAAACGAGTTATTTGTGCTTATAAACTATTTAATTGCTTCATAAAATGTGTTCGACGTAGAATTAAGTTTAAGTGAATAAGTAGTAATTTAGTGTTTGTTATAGTCAAGCAATATCAAAAAATTACTAGCATTAGCAATTAACATAGCAGGATATTTGGGACGAACAAACGGTATAGATAGTTTTTATTGTTTTTTTTCGTACTTGACATTGTAAAAGCGATTTACCCTCGTCACGGATCGTGTGCCCGCGTGTTCGTTTCGGTGCGTTATAAAAATATCGTTATAGGGTGAAAATATTCAAATTTAAGTGCCATCCATGCCGTTTTTGAAACGCTACAGCGCAAAACTTAATTCAAATGAGTATTGCCGGATTCGTGTACGCTCGGACGAATCGCATTTACGTATATGATATGCGCACTTGCGCGATATTATGCGAGCAATGTGACGAAAACACGAGACGCGAATAAAATAAAAACGTGTCTACAAACTTCGACTGTTTGAAATTAATTTAGACAGTTAGATAGTTAAATTAGACGATACACGCGCTCACGTGGAGATACCGTCGCAGTGAGAACTTTGAAAATTAGTAGCCATAGTTTCATCCAAAGTTACGTGAACGTTAATTATTTAAGTGCGCTAAGAAATATGAGACGTGGTGATAATTAGAGTTGAAACTTGGAATCTGTACGCGCAAAACAAACAACACGTACCGCCGACAGAGAAAATAAAAAAACCACGCGAAAAGAAGTATAAAAAGCCGGCATCACTCCGGGTCACGTGAGTGGTTTGACGGAGTGGCGACTACGCCTTGGGTGGGTCACTGCAGTTTGGAGGAAATGCGAACGTATTATTTAATGTAACTGTAGCGAGCTAAGTTGTCTGGTCCTGGTAAATTTTTCGGAATTCTATATAAAAAATTTTCGAAATCACTTGAATCGTTTATCAAACTTTTCCACGTTTGTGTACCTGTAGCCTTTTGTTCCGATCGTTACTTTGGAAGTCGTGGCCAAAAAAACTAAATCGGCATGTCCGACGCCGCATTTTTCGCGTTTTCGGCACATTACACGCAGAAAATAATGAAAACATCAAAAAAGGTTTTAATTTAAACAAAATTTAAATTCGAAATTCCAACTTTTATGACGTGGTTGTCGTAACACGTAACGATTGGAGCTCTCCTTCTTCCTTCTACCCGAAGAACACGTCGTCGCATACCTGAAAATTTCTAATTTTTTACCGCGAGACTCTCGAATTAATTTGTTAGTTGCTTTCATTTACCTGTCTTGTAACATTAAACATACATACTCGGGATTCCGTAGGACACGAAACTTATAACGTGTGTTCCGTGTTCTGCGAGTTTTCAACGATATCGTACGATTTTTAATGGATAATAATATTTTATAGATACACATATGTATGTTATTACTGTTAATTAGGCGAGAGAATATCAGAGGAAAATTTTGTTTATCTCTATGTTTGAATGTCATTTTTTGGAGAAAAAAATAACGTCGGTTTTGTACGGGCGCTGTATCGCCGCGTGCAATCGTAAGAAGAAAAAATTGCATTCCGACAGAGCATTTGTGTTTCCGTCGTTCTCTCGGAACCGAAATCGCCGTATATTTCGTACGCAGAGTTCGTAATATTATAGGCACCTAACAAACAATGCACCGTATGGTTCGTCTGCTATTCACGGGTAAATGCGAAAAAGTTTATATTTCTCGAGAAATTTCGCAGAGCTGTGTGTGACCCGCAGGCCCGTGATTTGAAGGAATCCGAGCCATGTATTATATGCCTTTTTTCTTTTTTTTTCTGTATTTATCGTTGGCCCGCATGCAGCATCGCAATAAACATACTAAAACGCGATAAAACATCCTAAGATGGGTATCGCATCGCTAAACCGTGTTTGTTCGGCTCGGCAAAAAAATAAAAAAACGCACGTACCCCGGGTGTTTTATGCCGTCCCCCCTCGGAATATTCGTAAGAATTTATTTTTTTATCGTAAAAATTCAACAACGGCGAGACGTTTCCGTCAGCAGAGAACGCAGTGTATTTAGCTGTTTGGTCTAATTATTTACGTCGCTATCGGTCGGTGAAAACATTTTTTTTCACTCTCGTGACATAACGTCGTTCTTATAGTAACTCGGTCACTTTGCGCCTCGTTACCGAGAATTTGACAGAAAAAGAATTCCGAGGTGCGCAAGTCTCTTACAAAGCCCATCGCGACTCTGAAACTCCCCCTACGTGTTGCCGTGGTATATAAAACGATATGTTTTAAAAAAAAAAAACAATAAGTATAATAATGTCCCTAATATTATGCACTATATATCTAATACCTGCGTGACAACAACTTGTTCGTACTTATTGTTCATGACAATTCGTACAATCGAAAGAGAAAATCAACCCGATTTTTTTTTTGACGCATCGTACATTTATTTTGCCGTGTTGGCGCATCGGTTTTAGGGTTGCCGTCCCGGGAAACCGTGGGAACGTCGACGGTTTTTGGTCCCGAAGAATGTTCCCGAAACTGTTCCCGGTTATGAGAAACAAAACTTATACGAGCAGCGGGTAACTTTATTAAGTTAATAAAAACTGTTCAATATTATTTTCTCGCGATGATCTCTTCGAGGAGTGACACCCGGTGTATTTTTTTTTTAATCGCTGCAAAATCATACCGATTATCAAAAAAAAAAAAAGGTGTAATTTTTTTTTTGTAAATAATTTTACGACGGGGTTCAAACTAATTTTTCAAATCGTTTTTTTTTTCTAAAAATCAAAATCTCGTACCTTGATCGCGACCGGTGAGGAGGAGGACACGAGACCGACCGCTGGCGGCGGCGACGATGACGGTGCGATGAGATCTTGAACGCGCGTCCCGTCGGTGATGCGGGATTCGC
This sequence comes from Hormaphis cornu, assembly GCA_017140985.1. Lineage (NCBI taxonomy): Eukaryota > Metazoa > Arthropoda > Insecta > Hemiptera > Hormaphididae > Hormaphis > Hormaphis cornu. Next base: position 20,624,712 of record CM029363.1, on the reverse strand, counting down.
GTGTGTGAGTGCGCCGCGCGGCAGCAGCAGCGGCCGACGACGGGAACAGCGGGACGGGCGCGAGAGCGCCGCCACCGAAAAACCTCGCGCGGACGGAGGGATACGTGTGTTCGGAGAGGTTTTTCGCGCCGTCCCCCCGCGCGCGCGCTCAGTGGGACAGAAATAGAGTCTAGGCGGGACAACGTTACCTACCTACTGCCGTTGTTGATGGCACAATACACCGTAATCGCGTTGCACCCACAAATCCATGCCCACCCGCGATCCAGGTTTTTCACGTGATTGTGCGCGCCCCGTGACGCGACGTAAAAACAAAACGAAATTTTTGATAAAAAAAAAAATCCTTTTACAAAAGCAAGTGCACGCTTACGGGTTTTTCTTTTGAGCCGAAATACAAGAAAATAACCGAAGGGCCAAGCTCTGCTGCACGAATCGCATCGATTGTTCGAATAGTTTATTATTTTCTATTGTGTCCACATTACAATCAACAGTGTTTTGAATGTTATTCTAGAGTGAAACTTCTCAAACGAGTATAGATTTTTTTCACTCGCACCATACTGCGCCCGAAACACTAATTTTAGGCGATATTTTTCGAACGCGATTTTCATTTTGCCTTTTGTGTCTCGAAACTCGATTCAATTTTTTTGAAACGTGAAAATTCGACTAGTCAAAAAACAACTCATTTTCGCGGACTTTTCAACGAGTTGGCTTCAGATTCGTTACACGGCCGCTTTAGCCACCAACGCTTTAGCCTCTGCATTACGCACCCTACATGCGATCTACTTACCATCTTGCTTCTATGTCTGCGACATTTTTCAATGATAATCCGACAGCAGTCTCGCTGCGTTACTACGTGTGTTACTTCGGTGGTTCGCCGCGTTTTTTTATCAACCCGTAAACTTATAATATCGCGGTAACCCTCGTCGTGTTCGGCCAAAACCCTAACCGTCGGCCAAAACCCTAACCGTCGCCCAAAACCCTAACCGTCGCCCACAACGTGCAGACGGATTCGCGGTGGCCGCGTCCGTCGTTACACCTGACCCGGCGAACTTACCGCCGAACCGAGCAATTATCGCCATTTTTACTATCAGTTTCGCCAATAGTAGTTTCTTTCGGCCGATTTTCAGCGAAACCTATCGGCCGGTAAATTCGATCGGTCGGGCTTGTACTCGCCACAGACACGATTAAATATTGATATTTAACACCTCGCGGACCATGAAACAATTACTATATAGGGCTGCCGTATGAAAAAATAACGACTTGTACCCATTTACGCAGAGCAAACTGGTCAAATTTGTTCGGCAAAATGTTATTCGACGACGACGACGACTCGTAGGCACAACCGGGCGCTAAACGTTTACGCGTTTGTACGTTTCGTAGACGACTGAGTGAGTGTTTTTTTATATTTTTTATAAGCCCGCGTTTTCTCGTCAGTGTTTATCTGCGCGGAGGGCGCCTATTTATTTTGGGTGACGCGAAAGACATACGGAAATTATAAAATAAAATAAACCACCGAGGCCGAGCACGTCGCTATTATATAAGTTTTACGTCCGTAATAAAAGTGCCTTGGTTACTACATTGTTTGTCTCGAACGATCTATCGCCCTTAAACAAAAGCTATAGCGCTATAGCTTTAGCGCCTACTTTCTTTTGTATGCAAGCAGAGTTCCGTACACTGATTTGTCACTTACGAACGCGGTAAGTTACCATCGGTTATAACGCTACCGACGGGTTTCGCGACCGTAAAAATTAAATCGTATTATACTCTGTCGTGTAACGTTTGTGGCCCGTGTAAAAAAAGATAAAAAACGCTATAAACAAGGATGAAGGAATTCGTGTTGAATTTTTATAAAAAAAAATTAAAAAAACATGGACCATGTTCGTGCATCCCCGCGCGTGCTTAGCCACAGTACTGCCAGTACCTACAAGCGACCTACTCCGGTGCATCCGCGCCGAACGTTTCGATCGGCCATTTTTCCCCAGAGTAATATAGAGGGGCCGTAGCACTCGCCTGCAAATGAACTTGAAGGTCAATTGTTGTTGAACGGTGAAGTCACTAGACCAAACCTGTATCTAACCATTTTTAATACTGTGTAAAAGTTTCGGCTGGTCGCGATCATTACTTTGGAAGTCATGACCGAAAAACTAAATCGATAGTTTTGCTTAGTTTTTTTTTTATCGTAACTTTTTCAATTTTGAGCTCTCCGATTTTAATCCCCTCTATGAAGAGTACCATCTCAGTCCGTAGGCCTATCAGAAACAGAAAAGTAAGTAGATACCTCCTGCACCATATTTATACCTCGATTTTTACCAACTATATTATACGACATGAATTCTAAAAAATAATACCTATACACAAAATTCGTTTTTAGTAAATTTAAAAAGTCATTGAGTCACGTTTGGGGTGCCGGCAGGTAACAAATGACTTTTTGATCTTTTTCAAACTTTAACTTAGTATTTTATGCTTCCGACTACTAACAGTAGTACATGCGAATACGATGATATGTTTTCAATTTTCTATTAAATCTTTAAGCTCGTTTAATTTTATTGCTCGAAACATTTACAATGAAAAAGTGAGAAATTATTGTTCGAGGTCAAAAATAATTGAAACGATGTAAATCTGTATGGCGCTTTTATTACACTTAACATTTTAACTGTAATTTATTTTAAGCGTAACAAACCGTTTTTTAAATTACAAAGTGTTAGTTGAAGAGTATTTTTGGATCGAAAACTTTGAAAAACAACAGTAAAATTAACGGTTTACAACAACTCAAATAGGACTGTTGTATTCATTACATTACATTATTTACAGTGATTTTTATTTCAGTGGAAAAGTCCTAATTTAAAAAATTAATATCAAAACAATTATTTACATGCAATCATTGCTTATTTAGCGGTATTGACTAAGCGAGTAGTAAAACGCAAAAGTACATAAAGAGTTAATTTAATTTTACAAATAATATTCTATCCGTTGTATTTTACACTACACTGACGTATAATTTTTTGACAAAAAGTCATTTTTAATAATAATCACGAGTATAAACCGTTGAATGATTAAGTTATGTCTATCGTTTGAAAGGTACTTCATACATTTAAGTTATGTATGAACCTCCACTTTAAAAGTAAAAATACATTTTTTTTAAACATAATTTAAGAGATCAATGCTCATTTTATAAAATTACGCACAAGCATTACATTTTGTGTGATTTCAAAGTTTCAATTTAAACATAAAAAAAAATAATACACATCTTTGCTTTCGCACAACTTTATAGGTAGTCGGGATGTTCAATGAATGCCGAAAATGCTCGTCTGGTACCAAAAGTATGAAAGACGATAAAAATAGACGGTGAGAGAAAGTACAAAACATTTTAAACAAATTTTCAACTATTGGTTTTGACGTCAAAATTTTCTCTAAAAAGAAAAACGGGTGCGATATTATATAACATAATATAGATTTCCGCTGGCCAACACAAATAGGTATTATTTTCAACATAAAAACTATTATTTTTTTACCAACCGATCTAAATGTATACAACGATTTCTATAGATACGCGGTTGTCTGGTCAAATTTACTGTAGTAAAAATTCTAACAATCGCGTGACAAATTTTAATTCGATTTTTAAAAAAAAAATTTAGAATTTAACGAAACAGCGCCATGCAGTTTTGGAAGTTCTTGCAGGTAAAATCTATAAACTTTATAACTTTATATTTAAACTGGACATAATACAACGTTGCCAAACGAATTTATACTCCTGTACCAATGCATTGTACACCCTGATATTATTATATGTTCGAACCCTAGTCAAAAAAATCGTATAGGTATTGTATAGAATTTATCAATACAATGCACGATGTAGGTAAAACCTTACCTACATCGTTCACCACGGTTTCTAAGTAATCAAACGTAATACGGTAACGTTTTGCAGAATCTGTTCGGTCTGCTTTTTGTAGCAGTCGGAGGATTTCGAAAAATCTACCAAAACAAAAAGGGTAAAGCTCTCCTGTCAGATATATTGAAAATGTTCAGTGACGCATTGGTGTACGCGTTAATTACTGGTACAGTCATTTGTATCAAGTTGATACACATAATTGAAGAAGAGAAATCGATCGGAAAAAATAAGAAAACGTATAACACTGAAGACAAGGAAAAGGCAATATTCCACACAAAAATCAAAGAAAAAACAGTTTTATGAAACGTATATATACACATACCTAATTGCACATAAGTGAAACGTCGAGTTTTGTGTACACAATTTTCATTGCATTCACATTTCGTGTGAGGTACTTACAATGAAATATCGTGTAGTGTTCGAAAATTTCTTGAAATATAAAATTTTGAAATGTTTCAAATGACTGAAATATTTCATCGTTAAAAAAAAAACTCATTTTATAAAGTACAAATTGCTATGAAGTACGTGTGTATAGTATACATAGTATTGCTATGAAGAATATTTCATATGAAGATTATTTATTTTAACTTATAAACGTACATTTTTGTCTGTAATTTAAAATTAATAAAATTAACAAATTGTATAGGGACCTATATAAAATACACACAATATAGTCACAGGGTAATGAATAAATAATTTTTATACTGCCTGAAAATTAGAACTAAAGATCCACTTTGGTTTTGACCACGAGGCGCAAACTGAAATATGCACAGTGGCATTATGTCGAGTGGCAATTTGTCGCGAATAACGATAGTGGCATTTTGTCGCGTGGAATTTGTCGTGCTTCGGGCGTCGTCAGTCGTCTCCTTAATAATTCTTATCACTTATCAGCTTCTCTACTTGGCGGCGTCGCACGTGCGTTACCGTCCGCCAAACGTCTGTCGTCACAATTTAATATTTTGATCGGTTAAAACTTAATGAAAAAAAAAAACACAGCTAAACTGCAAACTTTTGACTTTTGGTTTGAAAACGGCCGTCTATTAAACGGTTGTCGCCATGAACATCACCATAAGCCTGGCGTCGGAGAAGACGAGGCACGGCGTCTTGAAAAAAACTTCGAATCCGCCGATCATATTCACGCCGGGCGAAAAAATCCGAGACGAGACCGGATTCATGAGGTGAAGTAGAAATGGCTAAAAAACAAAACGAAGATTGTTTTTGTTTTGAAAACGAATCAGTGTGGCTAATTTCCCAAATTTTTCCGTGGAAAAGTCCTAAAAATGGTGTCTTTTTAACTGTTTTAGGCGTTATACTTGTTTGTTTATTATTTTATGGAAAATTGTTTGACCTATCTTTGTTTTGTTTGTATAGAAGGTGTACCTTATGTCCGCCTACAGTAAATCCGACACTGAAATAAAACATATGCCTACTCACGTAAGCTTCTTGCGTTAGAACTCGTTGCGTTTGAAGGCAGTGGGCTAGTTCAGTAGGTGCCTACAGCCGCCCGCTGCTAAGTCATTTAAAAACATTTTAGTCCGCCTTCTTAAACTCTGGCAAAGTATAAAGTGTCTAGATTAATTTATTTTTTTTCTGTTTTTGATTGGGTAGTTTGTGGCGTACCTGACTCAGTTCTGAAAGAATAATTGGTTGTCAATTTCATTCCTAATTTTTTTTATTTGTAACTAGTAGCTATATTATGTTTAACTTAACATATACCAGTGGCCAGTGTTTGCTGTAAAAATTTGGTGCTTGAGTACTCTAATCTCTAGGTTAACTTGTTTTAAAATTGCTCGAGGAATCCTTTTTAGTGAATTTTAAAATACCTTCTGACCAACAATAAAATGGGCTATTATAAACTTGCGCTGCTCTTGAAATTAAACTGTACGCTTTCTTTATGTGTGTAGAGTTTGTAACAAAAAAGTTTTACGCGGTTTTAAAAACGGCTTTTAAATAATTTTTTTTATAATAGATATTCTACATATTTAGTTCCAACTTATGCTATCACTTATCTACTTATTTGTATTTGTTGTTACCTATTTGTTGATAATAATCAACTTATTTATTGTTACCAATAATAGAGGACATGGGACTTATGTATCAGCCGGTTCGTTAAAGGCAACTGTTGCCGGAGTTGAACAGAACATTAATAAATTAGTTACTGTTAGTCCGTTGCGGTGTCGATACAATGGAGAAATTGGTGATGTAGTAATAGGTCGTGTCACAGAATTGGTGCACAAACGTTGGAAAGTTGACATAAACAATAGACTGGACGCTGTGCTATTACTAACATCTATTCAATTACCCGGTGGAGAATTAGTAAGTTCAAGTAAAGATATTTATCACATATGTAACCATTCGTTACAAATATTATGTATGTATTGTATAGAGAAGGAGGGGAATGGAAGATGAACAATCGATGCGAAGTTATCTATCTGAAGGTGATTTGATTAGCGCTGAAGTACATTCTGTATTTGCTGATGGTTCATTGTCATTACACATGCGTAGTTTAAAGTATGGCAAGGTAAGAAAGCATATCTATGTCAAATACGTTTATTCTGAAACGGTGACGGTTTTTAGTTCATTATCAGAACGCATTGTTCAAAGTATCAGAATGTTTATGTGTCTATTATAATTATCATTTGCAAATTTATAATCATATTTTATCAATGATATTGATACTTACTTATTGTAATGAACATTTCTAGACCATCTAGGTCCTTCACAACACTAATTTATGGTAGAAAAAACTAAAATTTTCAATTTTTTCTGAATTTAAAATACCAAAACTGCCTATTATTTTTGAGGAATATATGTATACATATTTTTTTTTTTTTTTAGTGAAAAATCAGTAAATAATTTCACAACATAAACCTAGGTGGCTTTAGAGCTACAATGGGAGGGGGTAATCCCCCTAGCCCCTTTTCAAAAATTGCATTTATGATATTGGGTCGTTTTAATGTATATTTCCTGGGGCAAATAAATCACCTCTCTGCTGCTGTCAACTAACTTCTGATTGTTAAAAACCTAAACTACTTAGATTTGTATTTGTATTGCTTGTTTATACAATCAACCCATATTCGTCTTGAATTTCTCACAAGCTTTAATAAGATTAACTAAAATAAAATATGTTATCAGTTAGGACAAGGAGTATTGGTCAAAGTACAATCTAATCTAATAAAACGAAGTAAAAATCATTTCCATAACTTGTCAGCTGGAGTTAGTGTTATATTGGGAAACAATGGTTATATTTGGATTGAACCAACAAACGACCTTAAGGATCCTGCTGGTTTTGACGTTGATCTTCAACAAGTAAATATAATTTTATACTTGCAGAATTATAACTCTTTATAAGTGTTAATTCTTAATTATTATACTTATACTTGTTTTTAGGTAGTTGATATTGGTGATAGACAAACAATATCAAGAGTTCGTAACATAATATTAGCGTTATGTTATTATAAAATGCTTATATATGACACAAGTATACAATATGCATTGGAAGAATCAACTAAATATACTGTAAGTGTTAAATTTAAATGATTTTTACATTTACTAATAAACTAGAAATAGGTACAAAAGAACACACAGGAACTAAATATTTCTGTAAATTTCAACTTGCATATTGACTTTACAATTTTTCGGATATCCCAAGTTTTTCAGTTAGAACCAAGAACTACAAAAAAATAATAAAATTACAAGAACCTTAAACTTTTGTTTTTCTAAATTGTTTAGTGACTTTTTCCACAGTATAAAAGTTTCATAATACAAAATATGTTATAAATTTCAAACATTTTTATTATTTTTGGAATTAATGAGTAACCTAAAACACTTTTGAAGTTTTTGTTTTATTAGATTACAATTTTTTTTTATTATTTATTTATTATTTATTATTATTATTTATAAATTTTTTTTATTCTTCAACAAGCTTATTTATCAACATGTTTATTAAAAAAAAAAAAAAATTTAAATCTGTTGTCGGAACTGTATGTTCAAAAAAATCAGCATTGATAAAAACGAGCTTATACTAAAATTGTAATAACTTCTTAAGGTACCTATTATGCCAATATTTTTTTTATTTTTGATTTTTATTTAATTTTGAACGTTAAAATTTAGAATAAAACTTTTAATTTGTTCTTTAAATATCAAACAAATTTCAGATGAAGTTGAATTCTACAAGGTTTTATTTTATTTGACACGGTATATATTTTGAAAAGGTAAAACTTCATAACTTTTTAATAATTTCTTTTTTTTCAGGTGTCTGACTTGTTAACTGCAGAAGCTTGTTATGATATTGCAAATCTCACTCGTCATCGTTTACAAGCAATGGATGAATAATTTTAGAGATAAGGACAAATCAAGAAAAATATAATAAATTGTATCAGCATTTTCTGTAGTATTTATTTCAATACCTCTAATTATTTTTATTACTATGTTTAAATAAATGAAAATGTACTCTGTGATATGTTTTCTAAAAAATAAACAGTTCAATATAACGAGTTAAACGATTGACAATATTGAATGTAATGATGAGTTAGTATACATTATAATTCTTTGATGTACTGTCCCGTTTATTATACATATTATATTTGATACATAATTAAAATATATATTGTGTTGTTTTGCGGTGGTGAGGTTTTCCATTAACGGTTTACACGTGAGCACTCGGACATTCAATATTACACATTTACTGTACATTGATCAAACAACAACTGTTAAAAGCTCTTACATAATAGTATCTAAATAATAATTAATTGTATATTGTTCTGTGGACAATAGACGTTAGAAAAAAAAAAAAAATAGTTTTTTTTTTACTTTTATAAATTCTTATTGAGCATTAGGCTAACATTACAACAAAACTTTTTACATTCTATATAATACCTAGTTATAAATAAATATCAAATAATCATGTTCCCATCTGTAAATATAATATTATTTTAGCTATATTAATATTAGCCTATTTTTACTTAATATAATAATATTGAAAAATTAAAAAAATGTTCCAATTATAGTATTAAAATTTAATGTAAACTACGAAACTATAATATGTATACATATTATTAGTGAAAATACAAAAACAATAAAATTGTGAGCGTAAAATTAACAATGATAAAGAAAACGATTTTCAGGAACTAAACGTTTTGTCTCGGTGATTTTTTTTTTTTTCAAAAATCACTTCCAATAAATCGATTGACAACACACTTATACAACTCTAGTAACAAATGAACTGTATAAAGCTGTAAACGATAATAACGTATTACATGTTAATAATAATTATCTATAATAAACAAAGGTTACCAAACGTCATTTATTTAAAAAATATAGATATATAATATTATTGACTAGGTAACTACATTGTTTAATAAAATATTTTATACAAGGTGCAACATTTAATAATATATAATTCTCGTCTTGTTGAAGAAAAGCAATTTTACTCGTCTAGTAATACTAGAAAACGAAAATTGGTGGTTGTTTTTTTTTTTTTTTTTTTTTTTTTTCGTGACATGAGTGCTATACAATATAAATGTCGTTTCGCTACAGCGTAATATACTCGTGTATAACACTCGTTACAATAATTAAAAATGTATTATAATAATTTGTTTATAAAAAAAATTTTAAGAGTATAGTTTCTGTACGCTGAAGAACATTACTCATAAACAATGTACATTATATTAATGCATAAGGTTACGCTCAAACGTTGTCTGAACTATTTATGGATACGGCGCAAGGAACGCTAACAAATGTTTTACATAAACACTATATTATTATAATATTATGATTCCATACGAGTACCCTCTTTGATATTTTTCCCTGTCATACTGAACCTTGTTGACTGATTGTGTAGGTCCCTTCTATTAAATGTGTTTTATAATATATTTTGTACTAGTTAAACAGACGTTACAACTTACACGGTCAAAAAGCTTCGCGGTAAATCTGCTAACCGTTTATCTGTTAGAACTGTGTGTCTGAAATTAGCTATTATTTTTTTTTTTTATATGTGTGACATTCGACATTGTTCTAAAGTTCTATCCTAATGAAAATTTGGTGTTGTCAGCGTTTATCAGTCTCACTAAAACAAAATTAAAATGTAATATTATGGAGTATTATTTTACGGAGTTATGTTTAATGTTAATTATACTATGGACTTATGTTTAATATTGTATATGTATATTTGTAGGACGTAGGTAGTACTGTGATGTTCAGACTCGAGTAATGCAATAGGTAAAATATGTGCGTATAATATATGTTACGGTAAAAGTACGAATACCAGTCAAACCTAGGACTTACCATAAAAAACTAGGTTTTACCTACTATCATCGGTCCATCAATAATACAAATAAATACATTAGAAAAATTATGATTCTAGTTAGGACTGTTACAACCAAGATTTGGTAAATCTAGGATAATATTATAACAACAGTCTTTATTCGCCCAAAATAATAATGACAAAGAAATATTAATATCGGATAAACAATCGGTGTTTCACGGCTGTCACTTTTCTCACTTTTTTAGGTACTTTTTGCTACTTTTTTAGTAAACTGAACATTTTTTTCACTAAAAAAAAAAAAAAAAATGATATCATATAGTCAATTTTGGGCTATTAAAATAATTATAATAATTATTATTATTACGATTTCATCTTTCGAAAATGTTTCTGTCAGTTCAAATAGTTGTAGGACTATTAGAAGCCACCAAAAAAAAACTGCAAAGCAAGAATAAAAAACTTCGAAACAGATTCTATTCGAATAAAAATAGCGGAAAAAAGTCGAGCAACCCAATTTAACAAAAAATCTAAATTAAATAAAAATAAGTTTGTAATGAGTCGAAAGAAAATTTAGGTACCGTATTTTTTCTTCATTTAATTAGTGCGGTTGTTATTTACAAAAAAAAACATTAGCTATATTATAAGTCACTATGTCTATGCTTCGTCACTTTTTCTTTTATAACTAGTCAATTGTTTTACTTTTTTTGTAACGAAATGAGTGACAGCCCCGGTGTAAATGTCAGAAATTTCATTTACTTAGGTAACAAAAGAAATCAGTTAAATACAAACATTTAAATTATTGTGTATTATTATTATTAATTACAAAAATTGCAATTATTAAATTATAGTGTAACTACCTATAATATTATAGTATTAAAAAATTTAACTGGTGGACAAGGACTAATTATTAGACGTAACTGTTTAAATAAATTCATAGAAAATCGACGTAGATGCCGAAATGTACAATAATTATAGTTTAAATATTTGTATTTTACTTATTTCTTTTGACTTTTGGTACTTAACTATGGTAAATGAGACTTCTGACGTTTACCAACACCGGTTAGGTTGTACTAAGATTTACCAAAATGTCGTTTGTGAAAACTACAAACATATTTCGGACATTGACTTAGGATTGCACGGTAAATTCCCTAAATTTAACCGATATTCGTACTTTTACCATAAAATATTTTACCCTTTTTTTTAAACGTTTAATACAGCAGTATTTTGAATACTTTTTTCAACAATCTGATCAATGTCGAATTGTATACAATCTTTATTACACACACACACACACACTCTTTTTAGTGCGATATTCCAAGATATATAGATTAATTAAAAATATTAATAAAATATAAATTAATAAAATTACCTAAAATGTTCGAATGCCGTAAATTTTTTAAAGCGTATACAACTTTTACACAATATATTTTTTGGAAAACCGTGTTTATTTTTTTTTTAGAAGTATTTGGAGTATTTTTTCTCGAAATATTCGTTTTAAAAACTATTTTACCCGAGTCTGCACCGACGTTACAACGTTTGTTTCTGTCTTCGCGACAAATATAAATGTTAATAACAATAATTGTATGTATCTTACACGAAAATGTTATCAGTGGCGGATTCGAAAGGGGCGACGGGGCGATTATTATTGCCATTGGACTGTTTAGTGCAAATGTATACTAAAAAAAAAAATAAACTTTTGCCCTTTATAATATGGCGAAATCGGTGATAATTAGATGCACCAACGCGCGACATTTTGAGAGACGAGTTTTAGTCGTGATCCGGCGTTTTTATTTTTTCGCCAGTAGTTTGCGAAATATTTAACGTTATCCGATAAAAATCAACGCACCACGACTGTTGGAGTATAAGTTATCGGAGTTATCTAGAGTTCTTCTTCTTGAAAAAAGATTAAAAGCACGCGATTGCGCTCTGAAAAAAAAAAAAGGAAGTTACAAACAAGTGACTAGTTTTAAGTGTTGCGCGAAACGCGTGTACTTAGAAATGGGTACTTTGAAAACGTTCAAAACGTCGTTTGATTCGCCGGTACCCTTAAAAAAAAAACCGCCGTCAGTCAGCGGCGGCGGTTTTGATGAAACGAAAATAGGTACCCACGATTCTTCGTAGGTTTTTCTTTATTCTTTTGTTTGTTTCGTATTATTTTACTTACTGCGTGTAAGAAAAAGCGTCTTGTCAAAGATTTTACATAAACGCAGGGGTGGACCGATTGGGGGTGCCAAAAAAAACCGCACCGTCGTCCATATATTTTGTGTTTTGGCACACTCGATTTACACGTATATGGGACACCTTCACTGTGTCTATGAGGGCCCTAAAATCGTTTACACCCGAGGTTGTCGGTCCGCCCATAACGTGTAAATTCAAAACCGTCCATCACGGAGACTAGTATACGAATAAAAATAAAATTAACCGTCTCGCACGGGGGGTTTGATGTTCGTTAAGCAATGTACGAAATTCTTACTAAAGGAATGTACGAAGGGTGTAGTAAATAGTGTAGTACGACATCAGAAGAGAATGAAATGCCGCCGCCTAAAAACCGCCGTATCGCGTCCTCCCGAAAGAAAAATATATAGTAACGCGTAACGGCTATGAAATAAAATGTTATTATTATTTTTTTGAAAAAAATCCCCGCGTCCTAACGCGGCGCGGTAGTGCACTACATCAGCGCGCACTTCTCCCGTATCTTGCGGCCGCGCATCGACTTCTTCTCGGGCTGCAGCGATATGTTCCTGTTCTTCTCCAAGTTGAGCAGTTCCTGGAACAGCTCCTTCACGTTGTGGTTGGTCTTGGCCGACGTCTCCATGAAGTGGCAGCCCCACCGCCGGGCCTCCGCGTCGCCCTCCTCGGCCGACACCTCCCGCGTGTCGTTCTCGTCGCATTTGTTGCCCACCAACATGATCGGTATGGACGGCAGCTCGGACGCGCCCTTCGTCTCCTTGATCACCTGCGGCCCGTCATTAATTTATTTTTAAGCATTAATTTACGACTGTTCTCGCGTAAGATCCTGTTTATTACGCGGTAGGTAGTGAGTGAGTCCCCCGTGTTGTCCGCTTTCGGCGATACATTACAAGTCCAAAAATATGGAGTTTCTATACTTGGACGGGTTAGGGTCGGACAATCGTGCGGGGATTCGTGGACGGGAGCCGTCCGCGTTTGCGGTGTGCTGTGCGGGATTCTCTGATTGGGTTACCTGCAACCACGATTCGTGCAGGGACCGAAAACGCGTGGGAAAAAATTAAAAACAAAAGTATTGGATGACCGTTCGCGTAGTCTTATAAGGCCCCCCCCGCAGAATTTAAAAAAAAAAATATCTTCATTATGCGCGCGTTAGCTAAAAAAAAAACGTTGGCTTCGCGTTCTTTGGAAACAACTGTTTTAAAAATTGAGTTCACACGAGTATTGTTGAAGATGGCGATAAAAATGTTGTCTCTTACGGGTCGATTGTTATAAAACTTTAAAATTTTGATCCGATCGTAATAATGCTATATGACATTGGTAATTCGAATTTTCAACTCGCCCATATTATAATAGTGACCGATTTCCGCACTCGCGATTTATTTTAGCCGTAAAACATCTCGTGCAATATTTCATTGAAAATTTTATTTGAAATTTTCAAACACTATGTATACATACATAATAATACGCGTTCAGGCGCAGAGGGCCCCGTCTAAAAATAAAAAAAACGTCTAAAATGTACTCTAAATGAAATTTTATCGCCGAATTTTTTATTGTAATTGCGTACGTACTTATACTTTCAAACCCTCTCGGTCGGATCCTGCATATCTGCAGGCAGCTCGTATATACAGCAGCTGTGTTGTATTATTTTAACGTTATCGTCAGAAAACTATCGGATATATATATATATGCGATTGAAACACAAACAACGGCGAATTTGTCGGCGAGTAGGTGAGTACATAGTTTTCCCGAGGGAACGAAAAATAAAAGCTACCCAAAAATTATCCCCCTGCTTCCTGTCGATCTCTCTCTCTCTCTCTCTGTCTTTGGTCTCGATAATGCAATCGATAAACAATCAGTTCGCGGAGCGCGTAATGACCCACGGCTGCAGCAGCCTCCGGGCCACGTCAGAACTTAACACTTACATCAAACACACCGCAAACTTATTTATTTGTATACACATAATAAAAGAAAAAAATCCGTATTCTGTCTCTATTGAATATAAAATCCGGCTTGAGCGCGCGTTGTGCCGGATTAATGCGCGTGTAAAAACTTTACCCCGCGCGATCGAAACTACCTCCTACACGCAGGTAAATGTAGTTACTGTGCCTATAGTTTGTGTACGTATTTTATTAACGCGCGAACTGCAAGATCCATATTGCGAGTAAAATTTTGTTTTTTTTTTTTTTTGGATTCTGCAGAGGGTCCAATCTCGTTGTGTCACAGTAATACAGTAACTAACATGGGACTGTAAAAATAGTTTTCGAAAACGACTATTTTCGTTTTTTATCACGTTTTCGCGTACAGAAGTCGTACCCCGGGGCCGGATTTGACGCGGAGGGTTTTAAGAGCCCGGGCGGTAGATATCGTTTGAAAAAAAAAAAAATTTTCTACCTCCTGCTTAGAAAATGAAAAAAATCTACTTGAAAAAAACTTCCCCCGTCCCTGCGGACGGCCTTCGGCAGGGATTGGGGGCGATTTATTGGGGGAGCTATCTTTGAGAGTTCTTTCGGTGACAAGCGAATTCCAAAATCAACGCATGGATGGCGCTTTTTTTTTTGTTCTCCCGCAGTACATTTCGTTCGTGTACACAGGAATGGCGGACACCGCGTATCACGTCAACTACCGCTGCATTGCGACCTCGCGCTCATGGTACGCAACAACACCGACCTGCCATATGGGCCGAAGCTCCTCCAGCGACTGCCTGGACGTGCACGAGTAGACCAGGATGAACGCGTGGCCCTTGGACATGGACAGCCGCTGCATGGCCGGGAACTGGTGGGATCCCGTCGTGTCGGTGATCTGCAGCGTGCATATGTTCTTGTTGCAGCTGATCACCTGCCGGTACGTGTCCTCGATGGTCGGTATGTACGACTCGCGGAACGTGCCCTTGACGAACCGCAGCACCAGCGAGCTCTTGCCCACGCCGCCCGCCCCGAACACCACCACGCGGTAGTCGTTGCTCTGTTCCGGCATAACGGCCGCGACGTCGTCGTCCTCGTCCTCGTCGTCCTCGTCGTCGTCGTCGTCGTCGTCACCGGTGCAGCTGCAGACGTTATTTGTATCAATACGGCAACAACAACAGCAACAACAACAACAACTGATGCAGGTGCAGGCAGGCCGGATCGCCGCGCCTCCTCTCGATAAGTCCGCTGAAACGCACGCGAGCGAAAAAAATACGATTAAAAAAAAAAAAAAACCGTGTACATACAGGTAACGCGAGGACATCATTTTGGGGGGCAGGAGCATGCGTTTGCCCATTTCTAACTTTTAAAAAAGTTTCGGGCCGGCTCTTTTTCGACGAAATTTCGCCCGAATTTTTTCAAAATCGCATTATGCGTGGTCCGATGGAATGTTGGGCCACTGGTTTTTTTTTTTTTTTTGCCTCTCCCTTGCGAATGTTTTGAGGGAGTGTTTGAGGGGGAAGGCGATCACCCGTGTTGTGGAGGCCATGCCGATTTCTCAATTTTTGATCATCGTCTACAGACAAACGCATTTATTGCTAGTGCGTTCCAGAATAAAAAATTATTTTCCCTGCGCAGAGAAAAAGTTCAAAAAAAGAGAATAACTTTTAGTACCTTAACATAATATTCTAAATAAAATTAACTAAAGAAATTTAAAATGTGCACAGTATATTTCCAAGACCGAATTCAGTAAAAATGATATTGTAATATATTCCGTTATATCTAAATTTTGTTCTTTGATATGGAAATAGGAAACATGTCTGTGCATTATAGTCTTTAGAAATTTACTTGTAAATCTTTCCGATCAATTTTGATCAATCTTCTATTTATCTTAATGATAAAACCCGAGCACGAAAATTAGGGAAAACGTAAAAAAACTTAATTACAATTTTGGTGGCTAAAAAAAGGTGTTAAAAAATTTTTTAGAGGGATGGGGGTTAGATTACGATTTTCGATTATTTGTCTTTTTGAGTTTAATAAGATTTTTTAAGGAAATTCGTTTTAAATTGTGTTTCAATCCAAACAAATTATTAAATTTTACCTATTTTGCGAGTAATGATCTGAAAACGCACACAAATTTAGATAGTAAAAAGTGGCGAGTATTTGTCCAATCGGGATTAAAAACGATACCATTATAATCTAATTTTCCACGTTAAAAAACAAAAACAAAATAGGGTCAATAATAAAAATTATATTAGTGCAAAAAAATGGGCTGCGCGAATTTCTGAGATACTGTCCATCAAATGTGTGGACGGTGCAGTGTTGAGTACAGTTTTCAATGAAAAGACGAACACGAAAACGCTACACAGGAATATATTGTTGACGGAATCAGTGAGTTTTATTATACCTATTTTTGCGTTTCTTCAAATCGACCGAAAGAACCGTTATAGTGGTTTCAGGAAAAGAGCATATTAAATCCGAATATGTCAAAGAGGGAAAACACGAGACTGCAGAGAACACGTTCATAATTCATTTCGAGCGGTCAAAAATCACAAATGTATGTGTTAAACTAACGTGAGTCTAGTATTAACTATGAGTATACTCAACCAAACCATTTAAGCGAAAAAAAATAATGGGATATAATGAATCAGGTTTGACAATTTTTACTGTTAAGTACTTTTACGCGTATATGTATGAAAATAAATTAATCGTCGGTAATATAGAGGATAATAATATTATTAAAATGATATTAATTGCTCCGTATACAAATTTAATTGAAAGGATTATAAGTAGTAAAAAAAATAATCGCAACGTATGATCATTATTGTTTGGCTTTCAACCAGTGTTATATTAACTGCATGTATAATTATACAAATTTTTCAATTATCGAATACTGGTTTCAATATTTAACCCTCGATTTAACCGGACACGGGATTTTTTACTCAAGCAAAATATGCAGCTCTAGACAAACATTAGCAAATTTTTTCAATTCAAAATTCGTATTTTGTTTTAATTTTGTTCGTTTTGTTTTAGATTATGTGCGTACCTACTTAATACGAGGGCAGTACATATCAATAACGTTTTTTTTTTTTTTTTTTTGAAATCTCTTGAAATACAAAAAAAAAATTTTTGATTCAAATTCTTTCTCGTTTAAATTGTTCGTAAAAATTAAATAAGTCGCAATTGAACAAAACACTAAATTCGAAGATCATATTATATAATTGCATTGATCAGTGATTGTTTTATTTTTCAATTAAACCGTGCTATTCCATTTTAAAAACTAACTAATTTTTAGATATTTTTAAAAGATTTATTAAATTTTCTAGAACTTTTACTTTCGAAAATTTATCAAAAAATGTTTTATTGGAAGTGAGTTACTTTGTATAAACTTTATCGATTTTATCAAAAAAAAAAACCCTCTGACATATTCTTTTGTAAAGTGTAATTATGGAACTTTTGACTGTGACGCACTCGCACAACCCCTAAAAACGTGCTTGAAAAAAAAAAGATTTAAGTTTAAACAGACGGGCGTGATAAGAAAGCCAAAAGCTTTCTCGCTTTATTTAGGATTTTAAAATATAACGCTATTGAAAATGTCGTAGATAAGAAGCAGTAAAAAGCAATAAAATGTCATTGCTCGCGAAACGAATGATTTTGAGCGAGTGAGTCATGTATATTTTATATACTCAAATAATTGAAAATTTCAGTGTTCTATATTATTTAGCTCGAAAACTGTCAAAATCTATTTAAACTCAAATTACAATCGCAGTTTACTCTTCCCATAATGACGTGTAAACATTTCAAATAATTTGAAGCGTTTTTTGATATTTTCAATTTTGTTTTACTTTTTCGCGACTTTGGATTAAAACTAAAAAAAAAAATAAATGATCAATATTTCAATAAATGTTTCAAATAAAGTACGATCTCGGTTCAGTTGTAAATTTTTCGGAAGATCGTATGTAAAAGTCGGAGTGGTTTCACTGCCGAAAAGAGTAACGTTTACAGAAATAGAGAATTGAAAAAACTATAAAGTTATCATTGTGAAATTAATAAATTTAACAATGTTTGTAATTGTCCATACTTTTTGATACCTATAATGTGTGTTACTTGGTATTTCGTGATTCGTAATAATTATTTTATTATTATTATCATTTTAATGACTTTTACAATGATAATACACTGTTGAAACTTTAATCCTCTCAAATTAAAAAAAATATATATTAATGGAAAAAGTATAGTATATACCTACATCAGTTTAAATCCATTACGTTCAAAAATGACATAATCAATTTGTGCCCAATTATATAGCTGCACTTTACACGTATCTGTGATTAATTCAACAGTATGACAGCATAAATATAAAATAAGTGGTTTGCAAACTAAAACAAATTGTTCTCCGAAAAGTATATTTGAATTTTTATTTAATATAAAAATTTTGATTATTCACACGTAACACTGATTTTTTTCACATTATAGAAGTCGCAAAAAACGTAGATTTTGGTCCAAACTTTTCTAACCATTGTATAACAGCGGATCATTTTTTAATAATAATGCTAATGGATAATAGTAAATAATAGTATTCTATTATACAAATTCTAATCGAGTAGGTGGGTATTTGACAAATACTAAGCCAAGATAATAATTGTTTTTTTTTAATTCGATAGTGGTTTTATTTTTAATTTGTCGTGAATACCGTTTACATTTTAAAGCAATGACATTTCCCTCCGATAAATAATATACAACTATTGTGACCAATAAAGCAAGCACAGCATGAAAAACTATGACGATTCTATAAAAATAAAAAATAAAAATACATGTTTAATAATTATTCTTGTATCTATTTAATTAAAAACGTCTCGACGTCTTTTCATAGAACGCATTAAAACTTAACAGCTTTTTGTTTTTCTACAGGAACCCACACCCACGCTCGTAAAACGCCCCAGCTTTCATTCAATTTCCATACGGATCTGCGAACCTTTTAAATATACGATGTTACGAAATATGCAAACAAAATAAAAACAAACTCCGGTCGTCAAAATAAACACAAATATTGCCTTTTCGATCAGCCCGGCTCGACACTATATTTTATAGATGACGTGTCTCCATTCATGATTTTATACTAAACCGAATAATTTTATCAAAAACAGCTGTGTACACACAATAGTACGAAGTATTTAATATCTTAGAACACGTCGTCAAGAATCACTATGTTTTTTTTATACAAACTGAAGATTTGAAGAAAAATTTCCATCCCTCCTTCGAAGTTTCAAGAAACGCACACATTCGTTTAGAACTTAAATAGGTACAAATTTTTTTTTGCAAGAACATTTTTTGTTTTGTTTTTTTACAGAATATGTTTCAAGTTACAACTCTGAATGACGACAAAAGAGGAATTTTAAGCTAAAATAAATGTGTACAGGTTAATCGTGTGAAAATTTTCAAATTATTTTCTTAATATAAATCATATGTAATATTTATAAAAAAAAAAAACGTTCTTAAATTTTTTCTTTTTCGATTATCAGTACCGATTTTTGATGTCAGTCTTGTATGTCCCGAATTTTGATAAAACAACTAAATACTCCGTGTTTACTCCGTGTCCCTATATGTTTAGAACGATATAGGGTTTTTTTTTAATACTATCAAACTGATGTACGCGTGTTCACTAATTCGCTGTATTTTTCGAAGTATATACTATAAAAAGTAGGTATATTGTATATTACCACGCGGTCGATCAATAACAAACACGCATAAACGGATATGTAGAAAATGTTGGACAATTTTATTTCTCCAGAAATTTTAACCCGGCGTACTATAACCCGTACAGATTTCGCATTAGATCCCGATATGGTCGTCGTTTGTTGAAGAGCTCAATAACACACGTATGCGCAATCGAATTTTTTCGCTTTATTCGTCAATCATAATTGGAGCGTTTTTTTTTCCCCGAGAACGTGTCTGAAATAGTTGTGCCTGTATACGAACCTACATGAATTAAAAAAAAAAAAAATGTTTTTTAATCAGTTAGACGATTGATGAGGCGCGCGTTAATTATAAACAACCATGTATATTGTATACGGCCGATATACCTGATGATATTATATGCATACAGTTTATCGACCGTATTTTACGGGTTTAGAGCAGCATAACATATTATTTTGGTTTGGGGTTATTAAGTCAACTGTACTATACCATCTTCCCCTGGGTCCCTGTGTAGAAACGACTGCATTAAGACGCATGTTTGTACGTTTTTACCTCGTTATTTGCGAAACGCCAACCTTGCACGGCCGTGATTCGTTCACCGTGATGTACAACATAGTATTTGAACAGTCAAATTAGTGTATTATACGAGTGGACCAGGGTGTATCAGAATTATAGGTAGTTATATACTCGCCTCGAGTAGCGTCGTTTCAGTATTTTATGGTCATGCCGACTTATGAAGACGTTGCCGCACGTTATTGCCGAATAAGCAAAATCTTTTAACCTGAAAAATGCCGACCAGCCCGAATGCAGCTGGGGCAAATGCGTATGAGCTGCCCAAATGACGCCACTGATATACTTATCACGTCGATATAGCGGGAAACAGTCGAATAATCGCGGCTAGGTTCTTGTCGAGAAAGAAAAAACTGAAACGATCGCTCGTACCCGAGCGGCAACGCGGTTTTGCGCGAAATTATGCAATCTGACGACAGTATTGCGCCACGTTCATAATGTACCTATATAACCGTGTATGACCGCGTACGACGAATGGTGTATGCAATTCATAGGATAGGATTGTATATATATATATAAGAAGAACGAATTATTTTGATCGATTTCGACCGATTCACACAACGTCTCAAAACATTCAAAATATTATTTCATTCACATGCTTTTGGGCGCGGTGGATAATAATTACGCTCGGTCGGCGAGCGGACTTTCTGTAGTTTAGGGTGTTTTTCACATGATATCTCTCTCTCTGTATCTATTCGATCCAAAAACGGTGGTGCTAAACTACTTGTGTAATATATACATGTTATACAACTTGTTCGCCGACGCACTTTGTTAAGCGAGACTGCAGCAGGGATATGTCTGTGTAGTTCACTTTAGAATATTGTGCGAAAGTTTAAAACAGAACACGTTTTTACACCATATTTTTTTCGGGTTACAAAACCGCCGCGGATGTATACAATACGATACTGTGGTTGTCAAAAAAAAATTATACACACCCGTATTTATATGATTTGTAGGTACTTTTTATTTTTCCTTAATCGCAGCTGTATAATCTGAATATCGATCTTGTGTTAGTTTGGCGTCGTTTGAACGAAATCTCGGTTTTGGACGTAACACGTATTATCCTGTTACTGATGGTTATAACGTACGGTTCACGGATACCCCAATTCGCGCACGGTACATAAACGGCAGTTATTTAATACAATTATACTATGTTGGTCACAAAACACACTGGCGGAAGAAAAGCGTACAAAAAATGATTTTTTTTTTTTTCAAAATCTGTCCACGTTTCCAAAAGTCATAGCCAAAAACTGTTTATTCGCCCCCAGATAGATGCGGCGGACACTGACGCGGAGTGCCGAAACAAAACCGCCTCAACGTTTTGGGCCCCTGCCCGCACCACCAATTTATGGGGTTTTTTGCCGCGGCACTTCACACAAAGGCCCCTTAAAACGCATTTTTCGCAGGCCTGTCGTCCGCCCCCCGTCCCTGTCGCGCACAAATCGACGGCCCTGAACATACCTGCACGCGGTGTCCTTAAGACGACGACGTGCGCACGCCACGGTCAGCCGGTGAAGAACGTGACGCCGCCACGACGGTCGTCTCCTCGATGTTCGCTGCGATCTTTTCAGCAGCAATCTTTGTCGTCTTGGCCGCCGCAACCAACGCCGCGAACGCGTCCATACCAACGACGACTAACCTCTCGCACGGAAACGACCGCTGTAGTTTGCGCGCGACACAGCTGCTGGTCCCGGTGCGTATTTATCGCGACAACGTAAAATTTACAAATATATATATTATAATAACGGTAGGTATCGCCGGTTTTTTCGAAAAATTTTTTTTTAACCGGTTATGATTTCGTTGTTCGTTCGTTTTTACCGTAACGCGGTACGTTCGCGGCGTTTACAAACGTAAATAAATAAGTTTTGCGCGCGCGCGTGTGTGCGTGCGTGTGCGTACAGCGTCGCCGTCGTCGCCCTCGTTCGGGGGTCGCCGACGAATTTTTATTTTAATTTTTACTTTTTGCTTTTTTTCCACCTTTTTCTCCGTTCGTTTGCGCGCGCCGACCGCCCGCGTGTGTGCGTCGCGCATCGGTTGATCAATACAAAGCCGCGGGGAAGGGGCGTGAGAGCTTACGGTGAGGGGGTGGTTAATCGGGGTATACCCAGCGCCCCCGCAAACTCCGAACGGCGCGTGACGTCACGCGGAGAGACTGCGCGCGCGAAAGTGCAGCGGGTCCGAGCGCCGCCGGTGGTGGTGGCGGTTTTAAACGACGCGGCGGTGATCGTTGACGACCGAACGATAATTTACCGCCGAAGGAATCGCGTTAAACGCCACCTCCTCCTCCTGTGCACACTCGCTGTACGTTTGGTAAAAAAGTTAGTTTTGCCACACGATTTTTACAAAAAAAAAAAAAAGGCTCCCCCCGGCTGATTAAGACGTACTTTTCTGAATACTCAAAAGACGCGCGGCGAACGCGGTGTAATGATAATACGTGTACAGGGTGCAGCGGTGGACCCTGGGGGGTAGCCGGGAATGTTTTTGGAACGTAAAGTACGTCGAGTTTTTTTCCAAACTGTTCATAAACCACCCTGATCAGTTCGAGGCGGTTATAGAAGTCGCGCGAGACGTTTGACGGTAAAACTCTATTGTGAGAAACGCAAAATCGAGTTCGCGATTTGTCGTTTGACTTCTATCGACTTAAGCGTTCGACACAAAATGCCCCGATCCACTTACCGTCGGGTGTGCGTATAAAGAGAGAGCTATAATTGCCGCGTTCAAACAGAATTTTCGCCTATAAGAAATAACAATAGCGCCGCATACTCTCGGGTCACGTCTCTCTACGACCATAGAACATTTTCGAGAGTTTCGAACGTAACTACTTTCGTTTTTAAAATTGTTTAGTTATCGAATGTATAAATTTGATGCGAATCTTATAACTTTTTAACACTATAAAAACACGTTTTTTTGTGTGTGAAAAAGATGGTTCTTTTTTTTGGGGGGGGTGGGGAAATCGGTTCGAACAGTGATCGTGACGATCTGTGTTGCCGGATAGTACAGAATACGATGAAAAAACTATTATGGACTCGTTACGGTCAAAAAGTGGTGTTTTGGGCGATTCGAAAATCCTTCAAAACCGCATAGTAAATCAAGTTTGATTTGTTTTGGCACTTGTAAATTATATTTTTTTTTTTTTGATAATTTAAATTGAAATAACAGTATACCAGTTTTAAACGTTTGCTTTCACTTGTACTTGTATTTTTTTTTTTAAATAATTAAAAAATTGAAATTTCGGAAATAGCTTTTTCCCCGTTTTTGTTTATAAGTAATGTTAATTGTGTCCAAAGGCCCACCAAAAAAAAAAAAAGAAAAATATTTCTTCCCGGATCCCCGCTTGTTTTCGGCTACTTAAAAAAAATGTTTGCGCTTTCTATACGGCCGCGGCATGTTTCGGCTTTGAATCGATTTCACCGTACGCTCAATATGTTGCAGGCTCGGTTCAAATTTAAAAAGACAATTAGATAACCAGATGCGTTTTTCATCAATGTACCCAACTGGTTATGAATACTTTTTTTTTTTAACCGAGTTTACTACGACGAATTAGTATAATAATCATTTCTATCGTATACGTACACGAGTAGTTTTAATTTTTAAACGTGTAATAAAATGCTTATTTTTTAATTTTCGGGTACCTACGTAAACGCGTTCGCTGAATAAACTGTTAATATTTACAGTAATTTTCTCCTCTAAATTTTATTTTCCACGTCAACACAAATTTATTTCACTGGATATTATACATTTTCACCGCAGCGCGCGCGTATCGATTTTGCCTATACACTACGCCGTATAAAAAAAAAACCTTTACGACCGTAACGCCGCGACATTTCAAAAAAATACAAAATAAAGCCCACCGTCATTGATAAAAAAAAAACGACCTCGTAAAATAACTACTATTACGTCGAATTTCAAGAAAAAGGTCCATTCATCGTTGCGTTTGAACGCGTATAGGTAACCAACTTCGTATGTTTTATACGATTTTAGACTGTCGACGTAATACAAACCATCAAGTAAATATTATTTTTTATTTTTACAACATATTATAATACGTATAGCATGTGTAATACACTGTATACGCGCTACATTGTTTTACAAAATATAGTTTGATTTACAAACAGATCTTTTTACGCGATATTGTAACTAAATTATAATAACAAAAATAGTCACGATATTTGCAAACTGATGGCCCGACAAAGCGTCATATTATACTCGCATAGTAGTTGAAAAATATTTACATAATCGAAAAATGTTTACAACATCTATTATATATTACGATAAAAATGTTTTTTTTTTTTCTTAATTACGAAAAAATCAATGAGAAGGGACCCTAAATACGCCACTGAAAAGCAGTAACTACTGTCTATACTACGAGTAAATAACTTACCTACCTATGTATTTTAAACTGAAATTGCGATGTATTTCACTATTTTCGGCCATTTGATTATTTATTTTAATGATTATTTGTCTTATTGCAACATACTTACTAGTTAGTATACGATAAAGCTAATAAAACTGATATTAGTTTATTATAATTAAATATATAGTCGTGATAATATATGAATTAGATTTTCTATTTTATCTCCTGTTTTTTAACAAGTTGCAGGGTTTAAACGAAAATCTCAATATAGTAAACTATTTAAAATTAAAATCTAGTCCCAGAATTTATATCTCATCTGAATAAAGAAAAAAACACACTCCATTAGATTGATCGATACGTCGGAAATAGAAAACGTTTAAAATACTATGTTTTACATGAAATAGAAAAAGAATCAAACCAAACTACGTGCTGTGCTATGTAACTTTTAAGCTGGTAAAAAATAAATAAAGCTATTGTATTTTAATACAAATTGTACCATATTATATGTTATGGCCATAACTGATCAAACATTTTGGTAAAAGTTTTAATCGGGAAAAAACAATTTTATAAATTTTAACTTACTTGAGATTTTCGTGAGTCAGTATATTTTATTTACGGCTAAAAAATTTTCTTCTTGCAATTCTGGCGGAGTTTTAGAGCCTTTGATTTCTCGCTTGTGCGCCGTGTGCGAGCTTTTCTGAAATTTGATTTTCTCTTTTTGAAAAAAACTATATAATAAATATTATTTTGATTACAAATATGATTAAAACAATATTATTGATATCGCAAACATTATATATTATAAGTACCAACTATAGTTTATACTATACGCTCGAAATGTTTGAGCTGAAACCTTTTAGAGCGAATAGTATAAAGTATTACATTTAATGTAGTTTTCAAACATCTGTTTTAGGAGGTTTACGCAACAAACTATTTAAATTAAATTGATCTCAGATTTAAAGTCATTTAATATTGTGATTTGTATTGATATCTGCAGTAGACAGTAGTTCGCCTAAAACGATAAAGTATACTATACGGTTTTTTTTTTTTTACAAATAAACTTAAATTAACTCATTTAACTCTGAATATATACACAATAATATATACTGTACACACAACGAATTCCATTAGATAAACACCAAATGATAACATGTTTTCTAAAAGGTTTTTTTTTCAATACTATATGAACGCGGGAACCGAATTTCCACTCGCATACAGCGTGTTCAATATTTTCGTTTTGTTTTTTCTGTTATCCAATCGTTGATACGTAAATAAACAGAATAAATTGTATATGCCTTACGCAGCTTATGTATTTACGTGTTGGCAACCTTGTGTTAAAGTTTCAAAACTTTTCGGGGAAAATTAAATTTTTATCGAACGAAAATTACAAAAAAAAGTTCTATACTTAGCTCAAAAGTTTTTGAAATTACTTGTAACCTGTACCAGACCTGTATCTTACCAATATCAATAGCGTGTGGATGTTTCAACTTATTCCGATAGTTATTTTGGAAGTCATGGCCAAAAAACTAAATTGATATTATTTCAAAGACGCGCTTAATTTTTAATTTTTTTTTTAACGTGTTTTTTCCGTAATTTTTGCTTATGTTTTTATTGTAACTTATTCAATTTTCTACGCTTAAATCCATGACCCCTATCGAAGCTACCAGAAATCGGTACTTAGGGTAAATATCGGAGAATTATTGAAGAAGTGATCGTGGTTTCATTGTGATAAAAAACGAATGAATAGAAAAAGCCGGAATCACTCTAGGTCGCGCGGGTAGTTTGACGGAGTAACGACTACGCTTTGGATGGGTGACTGGTTTGGAATTTGTGGTTCAAACATATTATTTAATATCTGAAAGCAATGACAAATCATTGCCTTCGAAAAAACAGTTCTGAGTGAGCTCATTTATCTAGTATACGTTCTGGTAAAAACCATACATAACAATAAATATACTTTAAGACTAATTAAAAATATACTTCTTAGAAAATTATTAAAAAATTTAAAAATACCTAGCAAAAATCATCAAAAAATTCTTCAAATGAAATACAATTTAAAGCCGGAATCCCTACTTTTATGTAGTTGAACGTAACGATTGGAGCCCGAAAACGTCATTACAATAACATGAAAATTTTTCGCTGTAAAATTTTTTTTTTTGGTAAAACTCAAAAATTAGACAAAATTAAAAAAAAACTCCGACTAAAGTACCATCGGAGTCCATATACTTATCAGTGTAGAGGCATTGACATTGAAAATCATTCCTTCGGTACGAAAAGTTGTTAAAAAAAAACATTACGCTCAGAATCCAAAAAACACTCATCACGTGAAAACCAATACCACCTATATACATTCTTCTCTACACTCAGAATCTAAAATCTGTTGTTTTCTCTTCGGTCTTGCGGCCTTGGCCCCCGTGACCTCCCCTGAACGGATATCAAAAATCGGCCGATAAATCGTCGAGTGTTTTCGTGCGTATACACATACTGTATAGCACGATCGAATTATGTACAGATTATATTGTGGTGTACGCGTGCGATTCCGTTACATATTTAAGCGAATACTCGCGTTATTCTACGGTTTTTTTTTTTTCGGAGGCAGCCGGCGCGAGTGCGGTAAACACATTTAAAAACACATTTCCATTTTACACGTTTCGCTCCTCTCGCATTATAAATAAACAAAAACAAATCTAATACTATTATTGTTATTATTATTATTATTATTTCCCCACGTTGGACTGAGTGTGTGTGTGTGTGTTCTTTCTTTATTTCGTTTTTTTTTTTTCTGTATATCTGACGAGTCGCATTTGTTCGGGGAACGCGTGTGTCGAACGGGTGTCAGTGGCCCGTCAATCAAACGACGCGGGTTTCTAATGGACCACCCGGTTCGCACGCACGGTGACGGTTTTTCTGCAACTCCTTCGGGCCGCGGTCGCCGCCCCAGATGATCAGAGAACGGTGATGAAAAGCGTCGTCGTCGCCGCTCCGAATCTCGATGTCGTCGGTTCTGCGCGATTCGTACATGAGGGATGAAGTATATTTGATTAAAAAGTAAAAACAAAAAATTACCCACGCTCATAAGACTCGATGTTATTTCCGATTTCGAGCGAGTTACAGTGAAAAACGTGCACTAACCGCGATTAGTTGACGAGATACCGAATTCAATGTCTTCGGTTAAAAGTTTACAACGAAAAAATAACTGAACGCAAAGATCGAAAATGAAATAACTCGGTCAAGAAAAAAGTTAATTTTTTTTTTTTGCTTGAAAATTCACGAGTCGTAATACGCCCAATCGGTAGTATTCTTTACGCAGTTCGGAAAAACGAACGATCCAAATAGAAGAAAATCAATAAATTGGTTTTGGTCGTTCCACTAATTAATAACGAAAAAAAACAAACTGTTAAAACTTTGCAAAAATGAACTATAAAAAGTTGAATTAATGCAATAACATTTTTTTTACTGAAGTTAAAAACAATAATAATAATTAACTTTTTAACTATAGTTAGTGCCCACCATTGATTATTTTCTTGCTGTTACGGTATATATATATATATTATACTAACGCGTAATCTCATTTCACCAGTGGCGTATTCAGAGCGATATTTCAAAAGCGGAAAAATCTTAAAAAAAAAAAAAAAACATTTCCACCGCTGTTGTAAAAACTGAAAATTTCAATATTATCGAGAAAAACATCATCGACGATTAATAATGCGAATGATAAAGTAAAATTGATGATACTCGTGTCGAAAACCGGTGGAAAACAATACGTTTATTATTGCGTAGACGTTGGGAAAATTTCAAGTCATTCGATGCTATAGTGAAAATATATGCGTAACTCAGCAAAAAACAGTTATCGAAAATTCAAAATAAGATACAAACAAAGTACTAAGGCATAGAATCCACTTTTTCGTGTCGTTGTATGCGTAAAGATGCGGAGCACTGCTTCAGCCCGAAAAAGTGATAACGGAGGAAAATTTTCGAAAATGTTTTCAAAAAGTAACGAATAACTCGAAAAACGATTCAAATAAAGATGTCCAGCTATACGGTTCACTTTTCAAACTTTTTCGTCGTGAGATCTCTCTGGACCGCTCCTTATCCAGCTGCATCCGAGAAAACGCGACCACAGAAAAACGAATAACGAAACGCGATCGTATAACTGCGCTCGGAATTTTGCTGCGAAGATTAAATTTCCCCGACAGGGCTTACATACACTTTTATTTTTTCTAAATTTAGAGTAATTTTGTTTTTTTCTTTGCCGGACGTATATGGTAAATTAATGTGAACAATATATACCGATTACATGTTTGTGAAACGCGAAATTAAAAATAATTTGTCTCGCCCGTCACCGCCGTCCACCTTCGTCGGAACGTACAATATAATATTATACACCACAAGAGGAAAGCCCTTTCCCCCGCTACTTTGGCCCTTACAATTTTTCAATTTGCACAAATCACTGTAGATTTTACAGTCAATAGTGGTGACTGCAGGCATCACTGTAGAATTGAAATTTGTAAAATTCGTCGTATCAATAATGATCTAATAAGAACACATTTTGTTAAAGGAAGGATAATAATTTGGCTTTAAAACCGATGAAACGTAAAGACAAAGTATACGACGGTATTTAAAAAACTCATAATTTTTTTAAAAGTCAAAGGCATTTTAAGTAGGTATTAATAAGTACGCTGATAACCAAGAATAAAAAGTACTCCTAGTAACCTCTCTACGGAATCAGGACCGTTTTTGCCAGGACGTATTTTGCGGCCACCGTGGACAAATGTTCTGCTTCTCGCCAACATATATATAACATAATATGGGTATTATCACCGTTTAAAAACGCTTGTGCACGCTTAAGTTTTAATTCGCGAATTCGGGTGACTTTTTTTTTTTTGACGATTTTACGTTACCAACTAATTTATTTGCCCTTCGTCGCCTCCCCTCGTCCCTCGTCCCTCCCGAGGAAAACATTCCGGTTCCGTCCCTGGCCGCCGTACGAATATAATACACCTATCCGCTGTGCAGTTCGATCAAACGTCCCGCGAAATTGAATGTAAACACCGCGCGACTATTAAGTTTCCGGACGTTAACGCGATATCCAAACACCGACGAAGAAATCTAATACGGTACAGCAGCAGCAGCAGACGATCTCTCTGATTGATAGTATAAGCACATTATTGTTTTATTATTTTACCTACACGCCGCGATGTTTGTTTTGGAATCTGCGACCGACCCCGAGGGTCCGAGACTTGCCGCCGGGAGGTGTACGCGTAGTATACGTGACGGTACTTACTTGTTGAGACTTTCATCTCGAAACCCGTATAAATATAATAAATACGTAAAAGTGTTAGTACTCGGGGTGTTTTTTTTTGTTTTCTCGTGATTACACACAGCAGAGTATAGTATAGTCACCACACCGTCCCCCGCGTTGGATGTGCACGTATATTATTGTTATACAGTTGACCGCGCGCGTAGATAGGTGTGATTCAGAGTCGGCTCCGGAGATATGTTTTGGCAGACCTTAGTGCGAAGGTTTAAAAAAAAAAACATATTTTTACACCGTAGCCGAGGTGCGATCCTTCGATTTTTTTTCGCACTTGTCTGTGATTCTCTTCTTTGGTCTGGGGGAGAACCGTTTTTTACCCGCCTCGAGCGGGTAAAAATGGAGTCCCCGAGGCCGCCCCTCGTTTGATTCGAATTTCGGGCCTGAGCGGAGAAAAAACTCGCCCGGACGATTCGTCAAGATGATGGTTTTTATCTTTTTATTTTTTACCGTGTCTGGAAGAAAATTTCAACGACCATCCACAAATTTTCTGAGTCTACGAGAATAATCATAACCCGTCGGCTGCAGTATTTATACAATTTACTGTCTACAATACTTTTTTTCAAACCATCCAGGACGGCTCATAGGTCGTATAACGCCAAAACCCACGCAGTTTGTTTTTTGATTTTAATCGTTAATAAACACATTTTCTCTAATCTAACCTGACTTCTCGTTAAAAATCTCAAAGCTGGCGGCCCTTTCCTTGAACTATATTATCAACAAAATGAGTATAAAAATTGAACTTTAAAATTTGCCTAAATAAATTTTTTTTTCAGTAGGTATTCAATTCCAAACCTTTCGAAGATCGTTCGAAAGACATTCGCCTCTCAAATAAGTGTTTTTCACGCCACTGCAGCAGTCCGCAAAAATCATCATAAGGGTTGTAGGAGTATATTGAGTGTTACCAATAACCAGTTAAGTGTTAACCGACTCCAGTATACCAGATGGTTAGACGCACATGTTATTATTCAATATCAATAACAAACAGTATAACACTATTAGCCAGGCAAATTATAGTAGTTTTTGACAAACGTCGTCATCGCCGTCATTTTGGACCTATATGTTTGACACGCGACCGAGACTTAAACAACCGTATGTGTGTGTGTGTGAAACAGAGTGTATAGAGTTGTAGAGGGATAATTACTCGAAATTCGATACGTCGTGTTTAAATAAAAACAATAATTTTTTAAGTTCTGAACGGTTCGTGGTCTTGTAATAATACGCGCATTTACTAACGGATTGCACGTGTTGAGTAGATATACCTACACTAGCTTATTTGTTTGACAGCGTGTTGAGTGCAAGCCGTGATGTATACATCTATGTAACATGAATTATTGTTAGAACAAAAAACGGTGGTGTCATACAATATATGAAACCGAATAATTCATATTAGAAAAAACAATATTAAACTATATTACGTCGAAGAACCTCTATCTAGTTCTCATCTAACTATATAGTTGATGGCTTATGGTTTGTGCAGACCAGTTTTTTGAAAATTTGAATTTCTGTGGACTATTCTGCACTCGCGTCCAGCTTGAAAACTAAATTTGACGCGGCCACGTGCAAATCTTTTTTGTAGACGTATTTAAAAATACGATCTTCTTACTACTACCTGTATGTTATATAGAACACCATAACGTATACGTCGGTGCCCGTACCATTTACGTAGTTGTAAAAAGCACTTTCGGAAAATTCGCGCTTGTAAACGTAATTCGATATACTTTTTTGTTTACGATGTATTATATTTATTGGTGTCGCGATGTTTGTTTTGGTTTGACGCGACGAAGGGAATACGTTTTCGTTTTCTCTAGTTTTACAAAACACTGCTCAAAATCGATTTTTTTTTTTTTTGACCTTTATACTTACTTTCACTCTGCATAGGTAGGATTCGGTCTGTTGTTTGGATACTCAGATCGGTTTTCCGCGCGTTTTATACTTTTAAAATGTTTTTTTTTTTTTTTGCTCTTAACTTGATAGCGATAATAATACCTAAAACAATACAGTAGAACAAATCACCCGCTCGATTCCTGCAATAAATCGTATATTTCAATCGCGGTGTAAATATTGGTCATTTTTCGATATTCGTTATTGGTATTCAGACAAGTGTTATTTCCACACGCGTTTTAAGATCGCGCATTATACTTACTTGTAACGTTTATAAAAAATTTGTGTTTTCTCATGAAAATACCTACTCCCCACAACCCCATTGTACGCGGTGTGTGTTCAATGCGTTCACGGTTACGAATAGTTTTGAGAAAAGTCCAGAAATTCTTTTGTTTCCTGCCAACAGCAAAATGCTGCGACGTTGACAGCTTTAGCCCGCTCGTGTACTGCGACATATGTAATATTGGTTTATCGAGTCGTTTATCCGCTTGTTTCATTAATTTGACTTTGACACGATACACACTGGGAGGCAACGCGTTATAATAACTGTTTGCGCTATTCGAGTTCAACGAGCTTTCAGAGAATGAGAAAAAAAACGAAATTATTACAATACACGCAATTATTATAATTTTGTTTTTCACATGTAGGTGGGTTTTCACATAATACAAATCAAAAAAGAAGTACGACCAGGAGGCGCGGATCCAGGGTGCGGGCCCAACCCAAATTTTTCATAAATATAATTATAATACAATTAAAGGCAGGGGCGCTGTTGCCAAAGTTATAAAAATCATGTCGGACATCGATTTTTACGGTAAAACTCGTGAGAAATTCAAGTTTGTACCAAATTTTTTGTTTGTTACGTCGATTTA
This sequence comes from Hormaphis cornu, assembly GCA_017140985.1. Taxonomy (NCBI): domain Eukaryota; kingdom Metazoa; phylum Arthropoda; class Insecta; order Hemiptera; family Hormaphididae; genus Hormaphis; species Hormaphis cornu. The sequence continues at coordinate 20,591,785 of CM029363.1, read as the reverse complement.
AAAAAAAATACTGTTCAACACGATTTTCACCCATTAGGCACTTACCTATTGTTAAAGATGGCCACAATGTTATTGTTACGTTCATGGCAAACATAACTTTTGCAAGACTTATAAGAAATAATAAGTGTACACTTACTCGTGGCATAATATTATTATGTTCTATGACAAATAATATTTTCGAGAGTTTCAATTTTAATTGTGTTAGTTTTTAAAATATTATTTAAACTGCTTGGTTATTGATGTATAGATTTTAATATTTTTAAGCGACGCGAATTTTATAACTTGTTAATACTCGTGTTTTTAAAATATTTAGTCAAGTGAGCTTTTTTTTTTTTGAGTAAAAAACCTGTTTGAATAGTGATCGTGACAGTGACAAGATGAGCTTTAATTGCCAACAGAAAAATGGAAAAACTTTTATTGACTAATTGTTTCGGTCGAATAGTGGTTTTTTTGGGAATAGCTTTTTTTTGTCCCGTTTCAAAAATTCAAATCCTCCAAAACCGTAGTATTAAATGAAGTTTGATTTACTTTGGCTTTAAATATTATATTCTTCTTGTGTAACTTGCGTTAAAAAAATAATACCAGCTAATATCAAATTTTTTTTTTCACTTGTATACGTGTGTACCTAGTGTGTACACACATATACAAGTGAAAACTTAGTGGTTTTTCTATATAAATGAGAAATTGCTACTTTAGCCTCTCCACCTTTCATGTAAACCAAATTTTTTACTCGAAATATTTAAGCCCACTCAAAAATATCATATTTCTGGATCCGCGCTTGAGCCTGTGACAAACTCGCGACAATCTACAGGCTCGGTTGAATATCAGAACACGTTGTATGTATAATTAAATTTTATAACTATTTATATAGCGTGGCGAATTAAAACATTTTTCATATCTGTTGAACAGCAGCTGATGCGCATTCCGCACAGTTGGCCACGTGACACGACTCGGCCGATTCCAGTAAAAAAGGCGGCAAATAAAATGGAGGGCCGCATGAAACACCGGTGGATTGTGTTCTGAAAATATATTTAACCGCCTTTTTAGATTATGAGCGTCAGCGACGAACGTATTGATTTTATACATTGACGTTTTTTTTTTTTTTGTCAACAACTTTATGGGTAGAAGAAATGCTCAAATTTATAAAGTCAGTACCTCTGTTGATAGGTACATGTACTCCGGTGGTACTTTAAAAGTTGAAATTTCGGATTTAAATTCTATTTTTTGTGAAAGCATTTTTTGATATTTTGATTATTTTCTGAATTATGTGCCGAAAATGGCGAATTTGCCAAATCCGGCGTCAGACGATTTGGATTTTCGGCCATAACATCCAAAATAATAACAAGTTTGAACTTTTACGAAATATTCAAACAGGTAAGATACTGATTTGATAAGATATTTTCAAGTGATTTCGAAAATTTTTGAGCCAAGTATAGAACATTGAAATTCTCGAAAAATTTACCAGGACGCATAGGTACTAGACAACTAAGCTCGATCAGAATCGTTTTTTTGAAGACGATTGATTTATTTGCTATCAGATATTAAATAAGAGCCACAACTTTCAAGCCACCCAAAGCGCATTCACCACTCCGTAAAACCACCCACGCGACCTAGAGTAATCCCGGCTTTTTTACAAATTTTCTAAATAAGACGTTTGTGAGAAAGTGTGGTGTACATAGATAGGAAGAGACGGGCTAAAGAGGAATTATTTAATATCACGGTTCCTACACAATATTATTATGTTTTAAAAACGTAATACGTTAATAAAAACGAATCGTAATCGTTGTGAAATCAAAATCGATCAACGATACAGCTAATAAGAGTACATTTTTTAGTTTCAGAATATTGAAAAATTAACGATTTGAAAGCGTACAAAATATGAAATATCGTCGGATAAGTTGTTTTTCAAATTTAAAACGTTTTTCGGACGTAAACGACAATCCTCACCTGAAATGGTGAAATAATGTGGTAGTCGGTTCCGGAACGTGGTAAGTCAACCTAGTGGCCTGCAACTGTCTACGGGCGTTTTGATGGGCCATCGGCGGCTCGCGGTGTAAGCTCCATGGCATAAACGCCGAACCCATAGGAGTGGTTTGGGTCGTAACAATTTTGTCTGAAAACATACGTTTTGTCGGGCTTAGTAAATTTGACGATGTTGGCTCATTTTCAAAATAAAAATTTTATTAAATCAAACAATAGCTGCAGTATACCCGCGCTGGACTTCCGAGGCTTATTAGGAGCCGCGGTCAGAGTCTTGCACAGAGGCACGCAGTGCTCGATGGCCTTGAGCAAGTCGTGTTCGCACCGTCGGAGTACCAGTTCCAGGACGGATCTTTTTTTCTCCGGGAACAACCGGCACAACAGGTCCAGAGAACCGGGCGGTACGACGGATCCTTTGCTCGTGCCGTCCGACGTTTGTGTAACCGCTGTAGGATTCGGCTGCAGGTCTTCGCGTCCGGTCGCGGATTCTTCTTTGGCTGGAAAAAAAAAAAACCGAAAATACTCTGAAAATGTAAGTAAGTATACCTGACTAAATCACTAGGCGTGATTACAAGGAAAATACTGGAGTAAACAGTTTTATTATACACGAACACCTTTGAAACGTATTAAACTTATATTTTTATACGCATTTCAAGTATCGGCTAAATTTTTATACGAATAACTGAAGTTGTTTTATTCGATTCCTCTATAACAGGTACCTATACAGTTTAAGTATTGTTATTGCCTGAAATAAGTACCTACAATTAGTGTTTCAAACTGTCGAACGTGCAAAATACAAATCAAAGCTACAAGGTAACTATACAACGAGCAATGTAAATTCTAACGTCTTATAGGGCCATCGTCATTTTTTATGGGTAGGTCTACCTATACCCTATCCTTAACCCTTCGGACATTTTATTTTTTTTTGATAAACTCTAATGCTTCGATATCGTCTTTTGCACACGTCACGCGTATTCTTTTGCTTATGAAATAAACCGGCCGAAGAATATGGATATTTTCAGTCGAAAAATGGGCGTTCAAAAAAAATGTCGGTTAACATCAGAGAAACGTTCACGAACGTTTCATGTACACCACGAATACACGCCGCACGGACGCAGCTACTTCAAGAACCGTCCTTAACTGTTCAATTATTATATGATTCGCATTAGTTTCGTAATAATATGCCACTGTATTAAATTTAAATTTATCAACGATTTTTTTTTTTTATTAAAAAAAGACACTTACCGACAGGAGATTTGGGTGTTGGAACGGTCATGCCGAATATCGGACCTTGCGGCAAACACCCGTACTTGGTTCCAGAAGTGACCGAAGCCAACCCTAGTGCGATAGCGTCTTCGGCCGCTTGTTGTCGTTTCAATGCGACCTTAAAAGCGCAAAAATTATATTAGGTGTTTGGTCCGCTATCTACAATGCGTATACGCGCGAAGGGAAACAAAATTTGTCAATACTTCGAATCTAAGATCAACTCTGTATCGAGACGATAATTCGAGTTATGATACGAGTAACATTATCATAAACGGTATTTTATTAAAGCATCTAAACTAAGGTTGCACGCTCTGAAAAAGACTAGAATTCTCGCTAAACGAATACAAATTTTCAACAAAACCGCGTAATTTTTATTTTTTAATTTAAATTATTTAACTTGAAAACAATAATCATGTGTTACGATCGATGGCTTGAGAGCTGCAACTATTATCCCTTTGCGTTACTTACACCTATCCTAGATGCGAGGCCGACTGCGCGTATACATACAGCTTAAATACGAGTATGAATCTCGTAGACTTTTGAGTGTCTATACAACATTTTTTATCACAATAAGCTTACGGTAAAGGATATTCGTGTTACATCATCTTTTGAGCGCAGTTGAGGTTTTTTATTATTTTTTATAACAGAAATGATCTGCAAGGCGCAAAATTCGGATTTCAAAAGATTAGGTGTATACAGCGTTGGAGAAAGAAGAATCTTTATACATATTGACTGCAAGCCTTTGAAAGAAAAAGAGGCACGTGATTTTTTTCAAAACGATTATAAGAGTACCACTTACAGGGAACTAAAAACATATATGTACAATAGAGCAGTAAAATAATGTCGAATCTACATGAAAAAAATAAATATTTACTAGACAAAAAAAAAAAATAGGAACATTTTGAACTAGAAACACAAAAAAATTAAACAACGCAAATTTTGTGATTTACATAACGTATATAATTTTCAAATCTTAAATAACAAATTTGTGTGAGTTACAATTAATGTTTTTCCAAAAAAAAAAAAAAAAACAGGTATGACCAATTTTCCAACTTTAAACGATAAAAAAAAATAATTGTGACTACGAGTTTTAAACATTTTGTAGTAACGTATGTATAGATTTATAAGACGCAAACCTTGAATTAAATTTTCAAGACTTTTTCTGGAATTTGAAAAAATGGAATTTTTCGAAAATTTCAAAGTACTTAGCTCAAAACTTTTCAAAATCTCTTGAAATTCGTATTGCACTTGTATCTTACTTATTTTAATATTATGTGAAAGTTATGGCCAAAAAACTAAATCGATATTACGTCAAAAACGCGCGTTCAACAAATCTGTGACCCCTTAAGGTACCACACGACGTATAGAGCCACCACAACTGAGTGTAAAGATTGCAGGAACATTATTGAAGAAGTTATCGTGATTTCGTAGTGGTAAAAAATAAAACGCGCATCACGTTAAAACCAATTCACCAATACATATTCACATCGCTACACTCGGAATCTAAAAATGCGAAATATAATGAGCTTTTCAACTTTGCCTAAACTTTTATATGTGTCCAAGGTTGGGCTTGTTAAAAGTTAAGAAATCAAGTCAATTAACTCGTTAACTCATTTCTTTTGTTCTTTTGTTTTTTTTTTTTAATCTAACATAATATGTTAACTATAAGTTATCATTTATTTTTTTTTTTTTTTTTTAAACTCTTTTAAAAAAAATAATAAGTAAGAAGAAAATTGCCTAAAATTGTAGAGAAAAAAAAATGTTTGAAAAGGAGGAAATAATATCATACTAGGCACAATAAACCACGTAAAATTTTAAGTTTATTTAATTTTTTTTTTTTTTTTTTTATTTAAGTTCCAAAAAATTAACTTAACTTTTTTTGTTTTTTCAATTAACTCAACTCGACGAGTTTAAAAAAAAAGTCTTTGACTTGCCCTGCAGCCTTGTATGTACCTATGTGTATAATATGACCACATATTGTTGGCCTGCGCGGCCTGCCCGGGCCCGCGACTCACCTGAGCGGCCATCACCCGTTGTCTTTCGGCTATGAGATTGCACTTTGGGCACACGCACTCCTTGAACGAGCACCGCTTTTTGTGGCCCTTCAGCCACGAGATCACCCCGTGGTTCCTGCAACGAGCGCACTTGGGCCGTCTGCCCAGCTCGGCCGAGCCGTCCTGCATGTCGCCGTCCGCGGGGAACGACGGCCAGTGCAATATTATTTGCCGTGCGTTCGCTGAGACGACCGCGCGACGGACCGCGGCCGAGACACGGAGCTGCAGACGAGTACCCACCACCACGTCGCGTAAGACTTCGAAGCTGGGCGGAGTCGGTCCTCGCCATTGGTCGACATCGTCTCTCGCGCTGCAGCCTCGCCGATACGTTGTAACATTGTTGTGCCCGAGTGTCTCCTGCAGATTGGATTATGTTTGCGGGGTGGAGGGGGGGGGAGCTGGGGGGGGGGAAGGTGGCAAAAGCCAAAAACGGTTTTAACGAAAATAAAAAATAGACCAAATTCTGCCAAATTTATGAACAATAATTACACACTTTTATAGAGTTTAGGTTCAGTGGTGAGAATGTATAAAGACCCCGGGGAGGAGGCCTCATCCGTGCTTGGGAACGAGTTTCTTCGATTTCGTTCACTTTTTGAAAACGAACCTGGAACGGACATCTAAAGGAACGTAACTATAACGGAGTTTCCATGGACGGACTGGCAATTTAATGCCCGGGGTACAAAATTAAGGGCCCAGCTAAAAGACATAATTTGGGGCCAACATGCTTACCAGGAGCCTATAGACTGGGAGCCCAAAACATATAAACTGGGAGCCCAAAACATAGAAACTGGGACATAAATATGGATGAGGGCCTGGGGTGCAGTTTTGCGTTTTGGCACCCCGACTCAGTCCGCCCCTCGTGAGTTTCGTTTATTGTTTTTTTTTTTTTTATAGAAACATGAAGGATTTTTTTTTTGTTCCTTTTTTATGTTTGCCTAATGAAATGTATATGAATAGTTTTTAGTCATACATTTTTTAATTTCCGTCTAGAATTGTATTTGGTCGTTTTTGCTTGTTATATTGTCAGTCGCAGACACAATGGCACGGATTTATATTTACTTGTTACTACAGTAAAACATAGTGCTTAAGAGACCTGTGTTATATTATAAAAGAAAAATATTAATTCTTTCAATTTAGTACCTATAGTTAAACATTTATTGGTCAGAATTGTTTTTCTTTCTATTTTTACATACGTATGAATATACATACTTTTATTTTCAACTTAAAAATATTACATATAAGTATTAGTAAAATATAGTGACACATTATATGACACATAAATGACTATCGGTTATCCATAAAAACATTACAAACTTCAGTAAATATATTTGATAAATTGGTTTACGCCTATTTTAATAAGTCTGTCCCCTGTTAAGGACATCATACGTTGGTTATTCTTTGTTAGGAACGAAGAAAGGAACAAATTCCTTCTTTTAAGAATAGAACGAACCTGGAATTAGTTCCTTCCCGATAGGATAAATGTGAACGAGAACTAATTCCTTTTTAAACGGAACTTTCCGAGCATTCTGATAATTAGTAATTTTAAGAAAATTTGAAAAGGCAACGGGTAACCCTGTTTCAAAACCATCTAAAAAATATTTTTTTAATTTGACTGTTATGCATACACAACTTCTCAAAGCAAAACTTATCAGTAAGCACCTTAAGTACTTAATTTACATGTTTTTGTTTGCCGGGAACCTATGAAATGAAGTTTCAAGGTTTTGATTGTTTATTTTATAACAGTGATTATTACACCATGAATCATGATAATGGTGAATGGTATTAGCACATAAAAATGTTTAACTTAATCGCGAATATATAAACGAAACCAGTAGATCGAAATAAGACCGAAAAAAAAATTAGCTATTAAAAATTGCTTACAAAAATAACAATTCTGAGTGAGCTCAATGACTCAAAAAGAGAAATAGAGAGCATGGAGAAATAAAGAAATTAATCACAAAATTTAGTTTATTTAAATAATACATGTGACAATTTCAAACCATTTGGATCATTATTTAAAGTCATGATGTTTTTAGTATCGATTGCACAACAGTGCGTAATTGCATTGTTATAATCAGAATAACGCAGTTTTTCAATACTTTTTTTGCACGCGTTCAGTATCTATAGGGGCGGATTTTTTTGAATTTTTTTTTTCAGATACCAAATTTTGTTTTACATGAAATATTTAATTTTCAAATCTTAATTAACAAATTTGTGCGAGTTACAAATTTTTAACGAAAATAGTCAAAGATATGACCAATTTTCAAAAATTTTCGAACTTTAAACAACTAAGTATAAAAATTGTGACTACAGATTTTCAAAATTGATAAGAATCATATGTATTGTGGGGAACATTGTATTAAACTAATAAAACTTTTTGAAGAAAATTAAATTTTTTATCGAACAAAAATTACAAAAAAAATGTTCTAAAAGTCTATACTTGGCTCAAATATTTTTAATATTTTTCTTGAAATTTGTATCAGACCTGTACCATACCAATTTTAATATTATGCGAAAGTTTCAGCTTATTCCGATCATTATTGTTGTAGAAGTTGTGGCCAAAAATCTAAATTGATCATGTCAAAAACACGTTTGCCGTAACGTTTTTTCCTTATTTTTCGCTTAGTTTTTTTAGTGCAAATTTTTAATTTTTTTACGCTTGAATCTATGACCCCTCAAGTACCTACTATGTGTGTCCACATACCTATCATTAGAGGTAGGTACTGGCTTTAAACATCGGAACGTTATTGAAAAAGTTATTGTGATTACATAGTGGTAAAGAAAAAATAAAATTAAAAACACACTTCGTGTGAAAACCGATACATTCTTCGTTACACTCAGAATCTAAAACTGTACGATTATTTTCTTGATAGAAGAGAATATCACAAGGCTAGGACCAAGGTACATCCACGTTGGATAGGATATTTAGTCAATCAATATAATATTTTGTTTTTAAATTTCGTTTTAGCGTAAAAATAAATAATATATAATACCCGTGTTGTCCACGATTTAAGATAGTATCCTATCTCAAATCGTGCTCTACAGTAATCAGCAGCTGTGTCAATCCAAAAAAGTTAAAAGAAATTTTATTCTTCTCGTCAAACGACATCCCGCAATCCGATTCACGTGTTCACGATTAATTTAACTGTCGCGTTCGTCTTGACAACTCAAATTTCATTCGCTCCGCGGTTGAAAATAATTATTTAGATTTGCCCGTACCGTTTACCGTTCGCGAACATGGCGGTGGATATGGACTTGAAAAATGTGAGTAAATCACCCGAATTCATTCGGGTAATAAATATTTTGTATGGACGTTTTTCTTGGCCTGTTCGCGTTCGTCCTGTGTAATTTTTTGTGCAACCAACCCATTTTCCTGGGTAAAAAAAAAACATTATTGATACAACCAGTTTGTGCTTGTACTCTACGTAACCAAAACAATGTGCACAGTTAACAGTGTACCTATTTAGATGTTAATTAAAAAATTCTTACTACTTAATCAACCTAAATAAATCTCTTTTGAAAATTGAATTGAGGGCTTCTCACTGCCTCATGGGCGGACTGACGCAGGGGGCCAAAACAAAACTGCACCCCGGGCCCTCATCCTTAATACAGTTTTTGGTTTCCAATTTATAGCTGGTTTTTGGTAAGTAATGCACTATGTCTAAGGGTCCTTAATCAATTTTCACTCCAGGCCTGAACTTGTCACTCCGCCCCTGCACTGTCTGCCTATTTTTTAAAAAATGTTTAGTACCGAGGTACCGCAACATCAATTCATTACGTTTACATTTTACTCGCTAATAATTAATATCGATCAGTATCCAACAAGTCCATCTCATGTGTGTTTACATAAAATCAACTTGGAAACAAATAAAACTAAGTGTACCTAGTGTACCTAATTTTCATAATATTATCTTATTAACGTTCAAATAACAGACTGCTGTAAGTAAAGTATTATTTTGTTGCTAAGTACAACTTTTTTTTTTTTTTTCTTTAGAATAATTTGTTATGGTTTTTATTCAATTTTTTGTGACATGTGTTACTTGTTTTATTTAGTTAAATTACCAAAGTAAACTAACCAATCTGTATAATATTTTCCAAACTTTCACATTTTGTTAATTGTTTCTGGTTTTTAGCTAGGTACCTAAGTAAAACCGTATTAAAAAAAAGAAAAACTTCAAACAAAATTCCCTTATTTTAAATTAGATATTTTTGAAAACTTCATTGCTACCTTACTACTGTGTACATTTTTTTGTAAAATAAAAAATAATTTTTAATACCTATTTTACTAATTCACTGAATCTAAAACTAAAACCTAAAGTAAACTTAATTTGTTTAAGTTATCCAGAGCTCTAAAAAACTTTTTGATGTAGATTTCAGTCTCTGATAATATAAACTTATGCTAAAAATGCTAAATAATAATATATTAAATATAACTATATTGAATAAATTACATATAGAAAGTACTTTGACTTGCCATTTTATGTTTAAAAACTAAATTTTACCATATTAAAATACCTGATAAATTTTAATTTTTCTGCGGTGTGGTTGTTTTAGGCTTTCAAAGAACTTCAAGAAAAATTAGTATATGCGTCTCAAAAAATAAAGTTGGCCGATATGCAGATTGATACACTTCAACGGACCAAGCAGCACAATACTCTTACTAAAAAAGAATTAGAAGTATTACTTTAGTACTACTATAATATTCAACTTTTATCAATGTGCTAAGAACCATGTATTATATTTACTTATTAACTACATCAATATGACAATATACATTGTAAATGTGGCGGTAAACACACACGCGCAACGTTAGTGCACCCCAGGTGTTCACCGAGTACCACTTCTAGAGCACGCGGATCCGGAGCTGCGCCGACCGCTCTCAATTGTGATCATTGACACTATATAAATACTCAGTGAGCACCTGGAACCAAAAGTCCTTCGGGACGCCAGCCAGTCTCAACCTGTTGTGTGCGTCCCCGCCAAATTGGTGACTTCAATGTGATTTGAACACATATGACGTGTTCATTATATATTATGTAAACTGAATAGTGATTATAATAAATATCATACATTTTTTTTCAATTAACGACTACACAAATAATTGAGTATGTTACATTAGATTCTGAAGAAACATATTGATTGATTTATAAAAAAAAATTTTTTATTTTTACTAACTCTAATATTTGTTAAAAAGTATCACAAAAACCTGAAAATCGTACACAGAGATTACTTCACAAAATCCAGACTCCTCATTTCACCTTTTGAGTAATTCCCAAAACAATTTTGAAAAAAGTAGTAACGGTTAAATTTACAACAACCACAATATTTGTTATTTTAATTTTTTTTCACAACGACTACTCTACTCTAATGATTTTTAAAACACCTTAAAATTTGTATATAATATTAAAATCAGTAAAATACAAATGTGATGTATCTAATTTTTAACGGTTTTAACAATTGTTTGGCTAAAAAATGAACTTCAAAATGTTCACAATTTTTTCTTCACTTTATTTTTAATTTTCAGTTTTAATACATAAAACTTAACCACTAGCCTAACAATATATTTTTCTGTACACTACTTTGAAAATGAATTCTCGATAACTATTATTTCACTTCACATGATAATTTTTAAGAACAATTTATAAAATAAATCTTGAAGGTTTTACGTTTTATTGACGGAACTTGTTGCTTGTTCAGAAACATTATTTTTTATGGTAATAATACTTATTGTTGCTTACAAATGTTATGCTTATGTCATTTATCTTTCTCAAAACTATGTCCTTCCATATTCCTGAGGCCTATCAAAACAACTGTTTGTGACTGACTTTTTATTTTCATTAATTTTGTGGCCTTAAAATATCTTTAGTATTAATTACATGAGTTTTGAAAATGTGTGCGTGTATATTTAACTTTGTTTAATTTTTTAACTATAGAAAATACCAGAGGATGTTAAAACGTATGAATCTTTAGGTCGTGCATTTGTATTAACCCCGAGAGAAGATGTATTTAAAAACCTCAATAAAATTAACAATGAAACAGAACAGAAAATAACTGTTTTAGAAGTAATTATAATAGTTATTAACTTTAAAAAACTATAAAATAAAATGTACAACTAATGTGTTTTTTTTCATTGTAGAATAGTAAACAATATTTGGAGGCAAATTTAAAAGAAAGTGAAAATAATTTGCGTGAAATGGTTCAACGAAAAAGAGACGTTGGCGGCGACAAAGAAAATCAAGCAAGCAGTTCTAAAGCTTAATTAAATTGTATTTGTATATTTTACTCTACTGCGAGTTTTAAATTTTGCCAATATTATGATATTTGTTTTATTTATAATACGATCACAACTAACGAAACATTTGTTCACTAGTTGGAAAAAATTACAATTTTAACCCTACAAGAATATTAATTTGTCAAAAACAAGATAAAATTGTACTTTTTTTATAATATGTTCTAAACAAAAAAATACTTAAGCAATAACTATTGATAATTTCCTCTTTAATACTTCTAACACAGAATAGGATATAATTTCATCTATTCTGGTCTTGAAGTTTTAACCCAAATTAATTTACTAAAATAGAATATTAAACTGTACATTAACAAATAAATAGAATTATTTTTTTACCAACTCATTAATTAGTTAATTATCTATTAATTTTTTTTTTTTTTCATTAACTCAATAATTTGTTTGGTGTTCATTGTTAATAATCTAATATATTGATTACTGGTACATGCAAAGTTGTGGTTAAGTTAGTTTAAAATTTAAATTGTATTTTAATATACTTCTCTGTTCAATTATGATAGATATTTTTCAAAGGTATGACTTTGTTGAGTTTTTGTGTAGAAGAAAGGTTTTAATTTTTGCGTTGAATACTACAAAAAAGTTGGAATTTTTCCTAAAATTTATTTTATTTGAAACTATTTTTGATATTTTTTTAATTATGTGTAATAAATGACTAATATCTATACCGTTGTTAGAAAGAAGGGTATATTATATTCTGCCAACGTTTAAAGAAATAATTCCTCGTCATTTTTACACTTTAATGGAATAAATAAACGTCTTTAAACGTCACATCCAATCTTTTCCTACAACACCTTATAATACGACGGATTGTTGGACTTAGGTTTACCACAGTTCTTCGGCCTGAACATATTGATCTGATACCTATTAATAAAACACCCTTTTCTTGATGCCATTTTTGAACATTCGTTTTTTTTTTTTTCGTTACTTTTTGCATAGTCCACGAGTAATGGAAAAAAATTATGAAAGGACCGAACTCGTTTGGGCAACTTAGAAGTTACAACAGAAAGTGTAACGTGTGAAAAGTGTTGATGCGTCGTTTGTTCCAGACAAATAAAATCGTCTTCGATTAGACGGTTTTTCAAGAATGTTTCAAAACGACGGTACCCGCCTGTGCTGGTCACCATAAAATGTTACAAAAGAGTATAAGAAACTTTATAGATTTTAACCTAAAAATATAATCTTTTATTATCTATATGAAAAATTTAAGGTTAGCGTCTAGCGATACCGTTCAATGATTATAGGCACGAAGAGGCCGTAGGTTAACATCTTATCACGACTTGTTGGCTAACCATCCTATCTTAAACCGTGGTCGTCGACACTATCGATAGGCGTAGGCTTCTATACTATACACTATATATCTGAGGGATTATCGCGATATTTCCACGTACGTATTATTATAGACACACCGCAGCCGGCACTCGGCACAGCAGTCGTTCGTTGCGCGTTACAACTTTGAAGTATTGTTCCGGCGACAGCCACAACACTCACACGCCCGTGACCCACTCGCAGTCTCGACGGATCCGTCCGCGCGCTCGTCACCGTAATTCGACCAAAACCCGACGTATCACTAGACACATCATGAGCAACCCGAAAGTGTTCTTTGACATGACCGTGGACGGAAAGTCGGCCGGAAAAATCGTCATCGAAGTAAGTATATTATTATAATAATATGGGCCTTATTTGACGGAGAGCACTTCCCCCGGGCAGTAGCAGATGTTTGGGTTGGCATCCGTTTGCCGAATGCGGTAGACAATTTTTTTTTACTTTTTAAGTTTAAGAAATTTATAAAAGAAGACTTTAAAAATTAACTATATAGATTTGTTGTTGTATGCATTGCGTTCATTACAAGTTTAGCAAGGGAAACAGCTGCTGCTGAGTTTTTTAATTTTTTCCCTTAACTCTTTGGATGTTGGGTATTTTTTAAAATTTCAAGAAATTTTAGGGCCTCTAAAAAAAAGATTTGTCCCTGGCATTCCGAGCGGTGTCGCGCGGATTTTATGAATTGAATACCTAGCGATTTATAGAGTTTTGTTACTGTCGGTGTTCGCAAGTGCTGTAAATACCAAAGCTCGGAAGGACTAAACGTCTTTTTAAAAAAAAATTAACTGGGGTTGTAATTACAAATTGGTGACGTTAAATGTTCTTTAACGGCAATATTTTTTTTTCAAAATTTGCGACACGTCATGCTTTCTACGATACGTTACATTTGTACGTCGCGTGTTACTGTAAGACTTACACAAAAAAAAATTAAGATTGCTTCTCGTACCCACCCGGCATAGGTGGAGATTCTATTAAATTTTTTGTGGGGCTTTATTTATTATTTTTTTTATAATAGAGAGCTAGTTTGAAAAGTGATCAAATATTTTGGGTGGGCTTTTAATATTTTTTTTAGGGTCCCCAAGCCCTATGCCACCCAAATTGGTTTTGTGTTTACGTTATTATTCAAGAAATATGGTTTTTGTGCCATTGTTTTTTAGCTATTTTACAACGTTTTTAGAAGAACGGTTTGTTCTCCACTCCGTAAGCTGAATAAATAGCTGCACAAGTTGTGTATGACGCGTACACTCTTGCGCACGGAGAGTTAATTTTTCTTGAATAAAGAAAAACACTGATATGTAGAACAAGATGTGCTTTTTATCGTTAACTACTAAATAAACTTGATAGATAATGAAACAAATAACTCCCGAGTCAGAAGTAAAACGTATACGGTATAATGCAGTAAATTGTACGATATAAAACCATATTGTACATTTAATAGGAAACAATTTTTTTTACACCTATCCACTGACAAATAATTAACCTAAATTGTGATTCGTGAATATCTACCTATTTTTATTTGTTCCTGACGAACTGACCCATGGTTTAATTTTATTTAGGTAGGCTATATACTAAATGGTATACCATAGATGGTGTTGTACATAATATAATAAAATGTAATATTATTAATATTACATATCTAAGTAATAAAATTAGGAAATAATACATTTTTTAATTTAAACTTAATTGTTGCCAAAGAAGAAAAATTGATGGAAAAATTTATATTTTACAACATTTAGGAGGTACCTACCTATATTTGATAACACTCAAACTTGTTTCTATAAGTTTAGTGTTAAGTTATTTTACGCGTATAAACATATTACCAACACTACATTTTATTTCTCTTAATTTCCTTGCTAAGAATACGAGTAAAAATATTTACTCTGAAAATTCTGTAAAATCTACTTGTAAACTCAGTTCAAAAATAATACTTACAAAGTCTTACAACTTTTGTACATTGCCTTTTCTCGACCACTTGCTGATTTAAACTTTTTATGGAACAATATGTATGGTCATCCAAAGTTATTGATATTAACTACCTCGTCCTCTTGGTATTCTGTATTTTATGTTATTATATAACTGTCGTGGTATACAACTGAGAAATGGCAGTATAATTTTTTTAAAGGCATTTAACTTTGTTATATACCTATTATGCATTCAAAAAACTGGCAGATAAACTTTTCCCCCTGGACAGCAATAACATTTAAAAACCAGTGTATTGTCCGTTTTTGTAACGCGTATTACAGCTTAAATGCAATACAATGAAAGTATTTACAATTTTAATGCTGTTTATGAATACATATTAATGTAAATATTAATATATTTACATTTTTATTATTAATATTAATATAATCAATTAATAAATATTGGATATTGTGTAATTGTTTAATTTTTGTATTGCCATTATTGCAGTTGAGAAAAGACGTTGTGCCTATAACCGCAGAAAACTTCCTAGCTTTATGTACTGGCATAAAAGGTTTTGGTTACAAAGGTAGCAGTTTCCACCGCGTCATTCCCAACTTCATGTGCCAAGGAGGCGATTTTACCAACCACAACGGCACTGGAGGAAAATCTATCTATGGAAACAAATTTAATGATGAAAATTTTGTTTTGAAGCATACTGGACCTGGTACGAATTCAGTTCTTTGACTTTGATAAGTACATATTCTTATGCATATCTCTTTTTTAGGCATTTTGTCAATGGCTAACTCTGGTCCGAATACTAATGGTAGTCAGTTTTTCATCACTACAGCAAAGACCTCTTGGTTGGACGGTAAACATGTAGTGTTTGGATCTGTTACCGAAGGTATGGACGTTGTAAAGAAGTTAGAGAGTTATGGAACTGATAGTGGAGAAACTAAAAAGAGAATTGTCATAGCCGACTGTGGAGAATTCAAACCAGAATCTTAAGATAATCTTTAATTAAATATTTTAATGAACTTTATTCAGACAATGGTAACATTCCACACTGTTTAATAATTATTCAATACTTTTTCTCCTATTTTATTTTTACTATTATTATTACGTTTTTCTTTGAATACTTATCTGTTTGGAAAACTATAACAAGCTGATGCAAATTTAGATGAAGGAAAAAATAATCATTAACGTTTGTTAAATATTATATTTGGTTTTTTTTTTTTTAACATTTTTTCATCTAGTGTTACAACAGTGGCTAAAAAAATAAATAACTAAGAAAAATTATTGTTGAGTTCTTTTATTTTTTATACTTTTTAGTTATGTTATATAGTAAACAAAGTTAGTGTTCATCTCCTAGTAGAAAAAAAAAAAGAGTTTTTATTTAGATTTAGAAATTTTAAAATTTTTCCTCATTTATTACCTCAATGTCATATAGTTTTGTATAGCGATTCACTACAAAGCCAAACCAATTATGAGAGATGATTTGTGTGTAACTTTAAAATAATTAATGGTTTATCCCCATTTTTATTCGTTGTTGTTTTTAAAATTTTGAAAATGAGTTTCTAAAAGAAAAAGCCAAATTCAAGCGAGAGTAATGTTAAAATACTTTTGTTCCCGTTGGTTTGTGTTTTTTTTCTGTTGTACAGAATTTTTTATTATTACTTATGATTTATGACTTTAATTTATTTTCTTAACTGAAGTTATTATTTTTTTTTACTGAACACACAATATGAGCATTAACAGCGTTTTCTGTGTATACACTATCTATTTGGCAATAATAAATTATAAATGCATACACACAGTAATGTACATTCGAATCAATCCAATTCTCTTTTCCTATATTTTAGTGTCACAGTTTACCATTATAACTTATACCATTACAATTATGCGTACTTAACGATATAATTTATTATCTTGCATACCCGCCTGTCAACTTGATGGCATAGCAAACAAAATACCAAAAATACTGATATTTATAGTGTTATTTTAGTAAACGCGTATTAGCTGGAGTCACATAATTTACCTTTACAATTATTATTTGTCAGTTACTTTAATTGTCTGTTAAATTTTGGTTAAATTACTATCTGCCGTATCGTAATAATAATTACTATGGGTACCAATGTTAGTTTGCATAGTATTGTTTTAAAATGTAACGTACAAACAAATCAAACTACAAACTGTTGCATGACAGTTTTTTGATGGGGGGTTGAATTATCATCAGTCACCAAAAAAAAAAAACTGAAACAAATAATTGTAGGATGATAATTTTTTAAGCATCTTAAGTACACATATTATGCGCTAAAGGCAGGTGCATTAATTTACATGATTTCAACATACTTATATTCAATGTGTAATGTGCGTACAGTTGAATGCGTTCGTTACCTGTGTCTGGTTACCAGACTGCACAATTTGTGGCTGTATCAATATCATTGTTATACTTGTTGTACCTTCACAAGTGTTCATTATGATGTATTGTTCTCAAACGTCAACTGGTTTTGTAATGTTGATTTATGCCTGTAGATTAAACTAAACGTAAAGAAATTCACTATATACCTTATTCAAAAAGATGTATAGTCCTTTATTTAATCTAGTGTA
Organism: Hormaphis cornu; assembly: GCA_017140985.1. Classification (NCBI taxonomy): domain Eukaryota; kingdom Metazoa; phylum Arthropoda; class Insecta; order Hemiptera; family Hormaphididae; genus Hormaphis; species Hormaphis cornu. The sequence goes on along the minus strand of CM029363.1, from coordinate 20,574,352 downwards.
ATTACAATAAGTATATAATTACTAGCGCTAGAGAATTTGGTTTTTCTTTCTCGAGCGCTGCTGTAGTATAGCACAAAACATGTTAAGTACTCAAATATTTGTAATTAAACAAAAATCTAATATAATGTTTTTCGTTTCTTTGAATTGGAGTTTTGAACTACATAAACTCCAAAATATTTCAAATGATTTGGGCAGTTATTTTTGTTCAAAAAAAACAAAATAATTTTCCTAGAAATGTATATCATAAAATATAATTTAAGCTTTATAAATTAACAATAATAAACTAATAAGGTTTGGTATGTGTAGTTACTCAAGTAATAATAATAATAATTAACGATTAAATTTTAAGTATTGAGTCTTAACATTGTTTATGAAATTAATGGAACAATCTTGTATCTGTAAGCTAATCCATTTATTCCAGATATGTCAAACTATTTAAAATGTTAAAACAAGTAATTGACATAAATAAGTAACGAGAAATATTACACAAAAATTAATTCTGAATAGTATTGTTACATAGAGTTAACTGTTTAGTATTCGAACACATGCTTATTAATAACTCGAGTGTAATTAATGTGTTTGATCTGTAATGACTGAAGCGATGTATACTAAAAAACTTTTAGACTGTACAAATGTTTATGAAGTACCAAGTGCTTTATGAAACAATCACAACACTTAAATAAAAACAAATTATGACCCAGATATTTCTCAGACCATGAACAAAACAATTTAAAAAAATTTCTTATTGATATTTTTGACCTTATGGGCTATAAATGTATGAAAATTATCACAAAATTAATTTTATTTTTATGGAAGAATCCGATATCTCTGTTTATTTTATACTTAGGTAAGCTCTAATAAAAAAAAGTCCCCTTGCCAGGTCATACAAGTGAAAGTAGATTTCTTGAAGCATTCATTATTGAAATAGATTAAATTTTGAGTAGGTATGCATATTAAATAATAAATACTATAACACACTGTTTGGAGAGATCATTTGACCGATGCGTTTAGGTACTCTTAAAATAAATCTAATTTTCAAAATGTTGGTGGATTTTATAATTTTACTGTATTATAATAATATATTATATTATTATGTTGCTATTTTTTTGTTTAAAGCAGCTATAGCACTACCACGACGGTAGATTTTGATTCTACCCTTCTATTAGAGATGGTTATAATACTTATATAAAAGATAAAATATATATATTTTTAACTGAAATCCTAATACAACTATTTTGTGTGAAAATAATTAATAGTTATAAAATATGCTTTTAACATATTACATTTCGGGTAATTTTCCATATTTTTTATAGCAAACTTTATTTTTTATAATCTGTAAAAATAAGTATGAAAATACCTATTAAAAATAAGGCGAAGTTTACACACTAATAATATTGTAAGAAAATTACTGTTACTTTTTTTCTTTTTGTAATTACATAAAACCACGACTGATTTATCGATTAAAAATTTTAAAAATCTGGTTTGTCTGAGCATCGCTCGGCTACGGTCGTCGATTTTCGGTTATCTTAGCTACATATATACATATATACATATAGTTAAATATATTGCTGACAAGTGACAACACCTGACGTCGTTCAGTCGTAGATCGTTTTGGTCGAGAGAACCGAATGTGTCGCGCATTTGTCGTTCTCGCCTCTCGGCGTTTGGACGGACCGCTGTCCTGCGTTTGGGAATCGTTCCAAAAATTTTAAAAGGTAAGATTGTAAGCACATTATACCGTTGTATTTGTAACTAAACTTTATTAATAAACTCCTGTATTTATATATCTATAACCTTTTACCAATCTCAAAAGACACGCGAAGTGGTAAAGAATTCAAAAAGAATTTTTAAAAAAATGTAAATTATGGGCATCCAACTACATGGGTTTTATAAGATCAATGTTTAACTGTTACTTTTTTACACAAAACGTATTTTTCCAGAACTAGTTTTGAGATATTTTTAGATTCGGTTTCTATTTTTTTTTTGTTCCGATTTTTACTACCTACCGTAAAAAAAAGATCATCCGCCCGAAATAAGATGTTACTTTATATTTTTTAAAATTGTTTTGTGTCAAGTCAATAATGACTACACGACATAGAAATGGATTTCGAAACCGATTTCGATAATTTTCGAGCATATTTAGTCACAGGACTTAAAAAAATATGTTTAATTTGTCGGTTTACGCATTATTTATAACATCATGAAACCATTAACTTTCAGTATTTGCCTGTATAAATAGTCTTGAAACATTAGTACAATTAAAACAACACAATTTTCCATACATTTTGAAAATCCATCTACACGCAGCACGTCCGAAAATTGATAGATAATTTATTGAAATTTTATACAGCTATTGTATAAGTGTTGCTCGAAAATACTCACGAGCATCAAATCTTACTTTATATTATGAGTGTAGCAAACTCCTAATATTAAAGTAGGTAAACACAGGTCTGGTACGAGTTTTATGTAATTTTTTTCAGCTAAAAACATGGAACTTTGAAAATTTCCGTTTTTTTTTTTATAATTTTTGTTCGACAAAATATTTAATTTTTCAGAAAAAGTTTTGAAAATGGATCATAGGGTTGCAAACGAATATAAATTCATTCGTTACAAAAAATTTGGAAAACCGTTGGTCACAACTTTTTTTTTTTTCTTGTCATTCAGTTAAAACTCGCGGTTATAATACCCGCGACTCATTTTCGGGAAAAAATTCGCACCTCACACAATTGAAAACGATACATGTAACACGAAAATTTCCATCTGCATAGAATTTATTTTATTATTTATTTATTAGGTATTTATGCATCATAGGTGATTAGAATTGCCTAAATTCGATTCTTGGAAGGAGTAGAAAAAGCGATCTGATCATAGCACAAAAAAGTTAGGGGTTATGATTCAAATCAGATGAAGTTCGAAACAATTTTTTAAATTTTACATACTTAGCGAGTTTTGATCCGAAAACACACGAATTTAGGCTGTAAAAATAAACCCCGACCGAGTAATAATTGGACCGATCATGTATTCATAGCTGATATTTTTTTTGGTTTTTACACGGGACGTAAGCGGTACCAGATAACCGAGTCCGCTCGGTTTTTTTTAAAATGCTATCATTGCTCTTAGATTTACATAATAAGTTTGAACAACAACTTCCGAAACAATGGCCTACCCAAAGGAGTGTCCCACTCCAAAGCGTGAACATCGTTCCGGCTCACCCGACCTCGAACATTTTTTTACTCCTTTTGTTTTTTCGTAACAGGTAGCCTAATCACACGAACTCGTTTTGCCGCCACTCGCCAGTCGGCAGCGCGCGCGTCTGGACGTCCGATCCGCGTCGGCCGGTAATCGGCGCAATCGTCTCGTGCTTTCCATTCTCCTTGGACGTTTGGCGCTCGACCGCGGCGGCGCGCGTCCCATAACCTCAAAAAACCGGACTCGAGCACCGAGCGAGCGCCGCGGCCCGCCGCAATATGGCGTCCACCGCATTTCGCTCGTTCACTCGCCGCCGGCAATCGCCACTGTTCCAGTTCTGCGCTGTACCGAAGCGTCCGCTGCTCCTCGCTGGTGGTCTTGCGTCCGTGCCGTCGTACTCCACGAAATCGAAACCGACCGCAAAAATGAGCTTGCCAAAAGTGTTCTTCGATATGACCGCCGACGGCAGTCCCGTGGGCCGTATCGTCATCGAGGTAAGCGACCGCGTTTTCCGCTGTTTTCTTCTCGCGCGTGTAACCAACCACCCGTTCGGGTGGACGGCCGCGCGGTTCATGCCGTTGTTCGCATTTTTCCGCCCGAAACGGTTCTTCGGTTTTTCACAGTAATGTTGCCGTTTTCTTGCCGTCGATTACTTCGACGGTCGGGGGTGAATTTGGGTCTGTCTGGGTGTCGGCCATTTCGTGCGCCCGGTTCGTAGAATTTTCGTCGTTTTTTATTTACTTTTTAATAAGTACCTACGTTAATTTTTCGGTAAGTTCCCACCCGTGTTCTTTCCCGTGTTTTTAGCGTTGCCGATATCGACCGTTTTCTACTTGCCAGCTACGTGACCTCAAAACCACGCGATATTCCATCAAATTATCGGGTTAAGTGTTTGTATTTGAAACGGTAGTGTAATGGCAATACACGGTTGATAATCTTGTACGCCGGATTTCTGATTTCCTGGGTGGGATTAACTAGGATTTTCTACTTTTTGTACGCCGAAAATGACCCGTCCCCGAGTTACTAACCTATATAAGTAGAGGTAGCATTGGCGTCGTTTTCCAGCCTGCGGCGAGTCTACGAATCTGATGGCTCATAAAGGCATTGCCACGTTATGTTCGAGTTATAAAACGTTAAATTGTTCAAATACGGTAGACTGGTGCAATTGTATGTGCCCCCTCAAAATGACGCTACCGCTAGGTATTGAAGAATACGTAATACTGTCTTTTGCGTTTATCGTTGACGCAGATAACCCTACTAAATAGATAGAGTAGGTATGTTGCTTTGGTAGAGTGTAGTACACCTTCAGAGTATATTAATGGTACACAAATCACAAACTCTGCATGAGCCGTCATACGTCTACCTGCCTAATTCAATTTTTAACAATTAGGTGTCTGTAGGTTTCTAGGTAATTTAAGAGAGATGTAATTCTTCAATTAGATGATTGCTTTATTTGCATTGACCCCCCCCGTCTGTATTATAAATTAATATTTATTGGTACGTTATTTGGTCTGGTCTTTAATTGTAATTCTTAGCTTAAAACTTACTTATTATTTAAATAGGTTGTTAATTAATTTGCCTACAATGCCTTACGATTCATCTTATACTTTTTAGCTTCGTAGTGATGTTGTACCCAAAACTGCCGAGAACTTCCGTGCATTGTGTACCGGTGAAAAAGGTTTCGGCTACAAAGGAAGCATTTTCCATCGTGTCATTCCAAACTTCATGTGCCAAGGTGGTGATTTTACCAATCACAATGGCACTGGAGGAAAATCCATCTATGGAAACAAGTTTGAAGACGAGAACTTCACTTTGAAACATACCGGACCAGGTAAATAATTTTTATAAAATTAGTGAGCTTTTTAACATTAGTACGCAACATATTATAATATTTAATGTCAACTTGTAAACCATATCCAACGTACATTTGTGTAATGAGAGAAGTGCACACTGCTGTGACGCCGCGATAAAATTTTTGGGTTTAATAGCATATCTGATTATAAATTATGATCCATGGACAAACACATCTAAAAATATTTATTCGAGTAGGCTTTTAATGCAAACTAAATATTCCACAATAATTTACAATACATTTTTCAGACTAAAAAAGTGACAAGTAAGTTAAGTATTATTATTTAGTAATTACCTATTTACCTACATTTTAAAATTTTTACTTGTTGCAAAGATATTTAACAAGCAATTTTAAATAATTGAAGTTTTAAAGTGATTTAGAGTTTGTTCTAAATGCATAAATAAAGTAACTGGATAGGTTACTAAATTTAGTTACTGCCCATCTTTGTCCCAGTTATTATATTTAAGTCGCAAAATAGTAGGTATTGTTGCACGGTTTCTATTGATGAACTTATTTTATTTGTTTTGTAATTTTATTTGTTTACAGGGGTTTTGTCCATGGCTAACGCAGGTCCCAACACCAATGGTAGTCAATTTTTCATCACAACTGTTAAGACTTCTTGGTTGGATGGCAAACACGTAGTGTTTGGTACCATAGTTGAAGGCTTGGACGTTGTCAAAAAAATTGAGGCTTCGGGAACTCAGAGTGGAAAAACTAACAAAAAGATTGCTATTGCTAACTGTGGACAATGTTAGTTGGTGTTTTTACTTGTAAATGTAAACCATTGAACAAAGCATTTGAACAAATTTATATCTAATTTTTTTTTTTTTTAATTTGCTCTCTACCTCTATTTAACAATGTAATATTATGCATTCATATTTGGTTCACTGGATAACAAATTGTAATACACTCAAATAGTTAATATCATTTGTGTTGTTAATTTTGTTCTCTAGTTGTCTAGAGAATGCGTGGCGACCTACAAATTAAACGGCCCCTCAAAACAGTGATTTATTTCACATTACTACTCATGACTGTGATAAAAAAAAAAAAACTAATATTACCAAAGGGCGTAACTAAAAGACTATGTTTCCAAATTTGTAATAAATATTTATGTCCATGTTAGTAGGAGTGTGGTGATACCGACCAAGTTGTATGGTTCAGTGTTGGACGGTTGACAGGAAAATAGAACCAACGATGGTAGCGGAAATGAGAATGCTTAAGATAGAATAAGAAACAAATATGTAAGAGGTAGTATTGGTGTTGCATCAATAGTGAATAAGTTGAGGAAAAATAGGCTGAGATGGTTTGGACATGTGAGAGAAGAAACTGAAGCAGTTATGAAAATGAACATTGAAAGAAAGGGAGGTAGAGGAAGACCGAAGAAGAGATGGATGGAAACGATTGAAAAATGTAGGCTTGTTGATGTGTGTATAGGGGATGTGAATGATTGTGATAAGTGGAGGAATAGGGTGGAGATGGCCGACCACAAATAGTTGGAAAAAAGGCTAAGAAGAAGATTTATATAAAATTAAATACTATAAACTGTTGGGCGCTTGATGTAGGACCACATAAATCATGTTTAATAAGACTGTTACACAACTCCAACAGCTAATACACAATTCTTATATTATAACTTATAACCAGGACTAGTTCTAAAAGTAATGATAAACATCATCTAAAACACAAATTTTTTTCAGTCAAATTTATTATAGCAGGAAAGTAATGTGAAACAACAAACCGCTCAAAAACTATCTCTCCTTTTTATGCTTTAAAGCGCATTGAAAAAATACAAATAATCAAATTTGGTGATCTTGCAATTTTGGATGCTTTTGGCAAATAACCAAAATTCCAAATTAAATATATCTTAAAATGCAAACTTTTTTATGGTATTCAACGTACAGATCGGAGCCACCGACCGCCCATAAACATGATTACAAAATATATCAAAATTTCAGAAATTATTTTTAAACAAAATAATTGTTGGTTTTAAGATAAATAATCGAACTCTCAAAAAAAAAATTTACCATAAACGTCTATTTTCCGAATTTTTTAGTGTGATGACATTTTGCAAATTGACTCGCCCTATATTGTTATTACAAAAAAAATAACTATCATTGTAATAACAAAAATACATCCATTGCAACGCTCGAAACCAAAAATATCATGTTTCATGCAGTATCATTTTGGGTATTTAGGCACAAGTGCATATTTGGACCCTTTTTTAGGGAGTGACAAATGTATTTATTTGTACAGATTTTATTGAATATTTGAGTCCGGTTCCTCTTTTAATTTCTATTTCCAATGTAAATTTTACGGTCTAGAAAGGAGCCACCCCCCCTCCTCTAAAAATACGCCCCTGTTTAGGCTTAACTTTAGATTTTGTGGAACTATTAACATATATTTTTTTCATATAAATTAAGAAAAATCTTTTCTCAAATTAGGTTAAAAAAAACCTTTCTTGAGCGCTTTCCCAATCGTGTTAAGATGTTAAGTGTTTACTAAGTGTCTGTTTATTTTAATCATGTAAAGTATGACTGTATGAGTTTTAAAAACCTGTCGATGGTATATTTCTTGCTATTTTTAATCTGCTTTATATTGTATTGAATTTATTCATTTAATTCTTATATTTTTTTCACCACACGCGTTTTAAATGATTATTTTTAAATTTGTAGCGCATATATTTTTCACATCAATCTATTTACTACATATTTTAATGCACATTTTGCTAGTTATTAGTGGTGTATTAAAGCATGCTCGTTTTGGCATTTTTAAGTGCACAAAGAATCAAATAATGAGCGAAGAATTTTGTGGATAAAAAAAAAAAAATCACAATAATATTCAAGCATATAAAATTTAATTCTATCATGAACATTTAAAAATAAAAGTTAAATAAACAGTATTTACATCCATAACTCTATGCATAATCATTGCTTATAAGTACTGTATTATTATTATGTACATTCAGAGAATTTGTTTTTATCGTATTCATGAGACAATTGAAAAACAATAATAATAATAATACAAAAAATACAACTATTATAAATATGTAGTTACAAACTATGATTTAAATTGTTGATAACTAAAAGAGTGTTGTCAATAAAATAACTCGCAACAATTACAGTCCAGGAGTGTCCTTCAACTTTCTTGCAGTATTTCACGTACGAGTCAGTGTTGGAGTCTTGATGAACTAAAAAGAACGCATTTCTCAAAGGCTTGCAAGCAAATTTCTGAAAATAGAAAAAAAAACAAAAATTTTATTTTTCGAATTGTTGTACACACGGTATAGTAGCATTCACCACAAATTGGGATTAAAAATAAATCACATCTGTCTATGATTAAAGAGTAAGTTAATACTTGTTAATACTTTCACTGTGTTTTTCAAAAATTTAAAAAGTATTATAGATATTGTTTAGAATTTAAGAACATTTTTAAGCAGGCCACACTAAAACATTTCATTAAATTTCCGAGAGGGAGATAATAATTTTAAAGGGCAATTTCTACCACTTTCTTTGAATTTAAATTGACAACATTGACTCGACAGGAAATATTCTTTTTCTTTGTAGAATCAATATGATTGAATTATTTTCTTTTTTACTGAGGAAAAGAAAACTTCCCGCAGAGCGCTTGGATTTTGATTTTATTGCTGAGAGCCCACCAAAAAGTAAATTTAAAACTTATACAAATAGGCCTAAATTAAACTATTTTTATAATTAGAAAAAACTGAATTTGAAAAATTGAAGTCCAATGCATCCTGTAAGAGGCCTTTATATTTTCAACAAAAATCAAACCATTTTACAAGGTGTGAGAGTTTTTCCATTAATACATGTTTTAAAAAAAAAAAAAATGTGTTACGTGCAGGCTCTTCAATACTATTTTTTGCTTTCAGATCAAAATTTAAAAAAATTCAAGCTGGAGCCTACACTAGTTGTACTAAAAATTTAATACTTTACCGGTGCAGCACTTTGTTTGTCCTCAAAAACGTAATGTAAATTACAAAAATCATCGCTTGTATCTTCATCGAAATATTCGCTAAAAAATAAATAAAAATTTATAACGTTTAACTGTGCAGTGCCATCGTTACCGCCAGCTACTATGTAATGTCCACCGTGCCATCTCTGTATTTCAATGGACACTAAAAAAAAAATAACATTATAATGTTAACATAAAATATCTAGTAATGGTTAATGTACAAATACTTAGGATGGCATTTTAATGTTAAAAGAATATACGTGTAATAAATAAACATGTCGCTTACTCTAGTTTAAAACTGTTTTAATTAGGTATCTCTGATTTTCACAAAATTTGAAATCACAGGAGTTCAGAAATATTTTCAAGTAATTAAAATTTTTTTAAAGTTTTAAATAATACCAGATTAAAAATATAGAAAATATTTTTTTTTTTTTTTCAAAACAAAATAAGTTATAATAATTTAGGTATAAATTATAACTTTTTATGTATGTTGTCAATGAAAAAAAAAACATTGTTGTAAAAACAATACATTCTTTGCTATGGGTAAGCTCAGAAAGGAACGGCGCCAAAATGTCTTTTTTAGGGAGAGCAAATTTAGGGTAGTGTGAAAATGTATACAATAGATGTATAAAATATTTAATTAAACTTAAGTGTGAACAAGAATTTATTAACAGGCATAATCCTTTTTGGCCAGAAACAGAAAATTTGACCATGACGGTCACAAACGTTCTGGTAAAAACGGTCCCGATACCTAATGCCGGGAAAATATAAAATATATAGAATTTCATAGACCTGCTAGGTATTTCTTTAAAAATAACCATCATTGACCAGATGTCGTTTAACACTTTAAAAATTTTATTTTAATATTGCCCCAGCTTGTGACAAAAAATTAATATCTATTACGATTTATGCAAATTAAAAAGAATTGCAAATGCCAAAATACCTGAGGGGGGGGGCGAAAAAAATGCAAACACCTTCTACTCCTACTATGCACAGTCGCTGCTCAGAAACTAATGTATTAAGAATTTGTACTTATCGTTTTGTATTTCACTAACCGCTTATTGAATTAAATCCTGTACAGTCCTTAATAAATTTAAACATATGATCAGTCTTCAGCATATTAACAAGAAATAAAACTTGGTATGGCAAATTTTCGTGTTCCAAATACTTGTAACGTCTACAAAATACAAACATATCTAAGAAACACATATCATATTAGCCGAAATCAAATCACCGGTGAAGTACTACCTTTTGTTTAAAGGTCCTTTAACGATCCAATTCAATTTATTTGAAAGTATTTGACCGGATAATTCATCAAACATTTCTGGTTTGAAAAAATTATTGCACATTATAAATCCATTCATCGTAAACTGTTCTTTAATAACTTCCCGGTAAATGGGATCGCTAAAATATGACGAAAAAGTGACTTCCTCCAACGTGTTCTGAAACATTATTATTTTTATTTTGCACAATTTAGACCGCAATCACAGAACGTGTTATTACATCTTTATAGTTATAAAATCAATGGCTAAACGATACTGATCGTTTAACGGGCAGTTTTGTATTTATAAGGAAAACAATTACTCGAGCAGCATCAGAAATAGTGACAGGCAAATAAAACGGACTGAGACACTCGTCCAACTTGTTTGGAGGACTCCAGTTCAGGTCGTCACAATGGAACCAGCCGTTAATAGAAACTCGAGAAAAGTTTGAAACGTTCTCGGCTACCTGTAACACACACACAACATAATATTTGCTGTCACGACTAGCCGTCGAGTTGCAAAAGTGGTGCCGTGTTTCGATTCTTTAAGTGTTCAAAGAAATAATAAACTGTGCGACGAGAGCAGCAATGTGCACCATCAAACATGTCGCTTATATGAGATTAGACTAAACCGCCTTGTTGAACACGCACCACTGGCGGCGGTCACCACCATTGACAATTAATGAAAAAAAAAAATGTACACAACAATGTACTTGCCTGATGATACGATTTATTTCCTACTGGAAAAAATACCAACGTGTTGAACTCGGGCCTGATGCTGAGCACTATATCTCGGGCGTTGTTGCTTCCGTTGACCGAATAGACGTCCAACGTTCCGCCCCATTCGTCCAGCCATTCGTAGTTCAAATAGTAAATGAACGCGACGGACCTGTCGTCGACGCGGTCGTCGTGGCACAGCAGATAATCTACGACAGGAGGTGGTCCGAGATGACTCGAAAGCGTAAACATTTGAGGACAAAACGAAAATTACCTCCGTTGTCGTACTTCGAGCACGACACGCTGATCACGTCGTTGAACTGTTTGCCCAGATAGGCGGATATCTCTTGTTTGACGGCTTCGAGCACGTCCAAGAACCGTAGCACCTCCTGCGGCGTCTGATTCTTTTGTATTTTGAAAAAATCCGGCGACTGCGAGAACGAGTACAGGTCGCACGTTTTCTTTTTGAAAGTCATTTGCAGCAGAGCGTGGCGCAAGTCCATCGCGTTCGGATGACTGATCATGGCGCTGCAGTCCATCCGGTACACGTCGAACGGCGCGGCCAACTTTTCGAATTTCGCTGAAACAGGGCGACGTTAATAGCACCTATCGGACGGACGATTAACGACAAAACCATAAAGTGACGTTTGTCGTCAACGAACCTCTGAGCGCGGAGTTTGCCGACTGTTTGCCGTTCATCGTGTGCTCTGTACGCTCGTCGGCGGTGTCGATTGAAATCGGAATCGGGCGAGCACAGGAAAGTGTTCAAAATAATTTTTCAACCCAAGCGTCGGCGTCGCGGTTTCGGCGTTTTTCCAATGAATGATAACTACAGATTTCTTATTATTGTTGTACGCCCGCGGTGCCAACGAACAAAAACGCACATCGTACTGATAACACGTCGTGGTGGTGGTGGTACCGGACTACATCCGCTATTGTGTAACGCGGGAGAGTTCACGAAAAATTATTTAATTCCGTCAAACGGGAACGAAAACACCAACGTCGGGCGTTTTGTCACGAAAAAATGTATTAAAAGCTATTAAAAATTAGGAATACAACTTTGAGGAAACGACAAAACCGTTTTCGTGAGAAAAAAATATGTCGGGAACTATCGAAATCCGGAAAACGATTTCAAAGGAACGACAGAGCAGGGAATTTTCGTTTTCGTGGAAAACAATATCAGGAATTATTATCCACAGTGGAATATTTTTTCTCGGGAAGCCAATTACGCTTAGGAAGATATTTTTGAAGAAAAACTAAACAATACTTGGGAACCATTGAAATCAGGATTTGTTTGTTATCGGAAAGCACGAAAAGGGAGATAACTTAAACCTAATAAACGAAAATCTTGTTACTGAGTTTTGACCGTATCTGTCCTGAAAAGTACGGTTCTGCGGTGATACCTGTCCGAATAAATCACCGACTCCGTCAAATTTTCCAAACAAAACTTTCCGGAAAATTCCTATTCCGTGTAGATTCCAAAAAATTAACTTTCCTTACTTTAAACGATTTCTAGAAAATATGATTTTCGTGAATTACTAGAGAAAATTTGGACATACATATATACTTTCTCGACGAGTAAGGTTCCCGAAATATCACTGTCCTGAATTTTACGCGAATTTTACGCATAACGTAAGTTACGAGTGAGTGCTAAAGGTATTTTTTATTTTTTTCAAATTCAATCGACCGTTTGAAACGAAATTTAAAATTGTCCCTAGCCATAGGTAGATAATTTTTGAATTTGTTGATTTTTGCTGTTCTTGTTTTAATTTTCTGTACATTACAGAGACAATAATTTATACCGCCCTAGAAATACTTAAAAAAAGTATACAAAGTACAACAAAGCCATTTTTACCCGACTACGGAGGTCGTGCGTCGTGTTTAGTACGATTTCAAAAAATGAGGTGTCCGAATTTCGTCGCCAGTGATAATATATAGGATGGTTTTTTCAAAAAAATTATTGATTAATAATAATAATTGTATAAAATATTCGCATTAAGATGACTTGTATGAGATTTTCGTTGTTGTTGTTGCTTTTCTCGCAGTCGGGTTTTTAGTTTTTGTACAAAACTCATTTTTGTACACAGCCTAAGTCTAATGTGTCATTATGTGCATTAGACGGGGGCGTGAAGTGTCTGCGAAAAGGTTTACCGATGTAACCGTATAATCCTGTCTGTATGAATGTAACACGCGTGCTCCAACGACGACAATTTACTGGCCTTCGGTCACGTTCACACACGTGCGCGCGTTTTAACGGGGCTTAGCGAAAAAAATAAAATTAAAACGATCCGCAATGTCTACGCGACAAACGTAAATACATTTTTTGTCGCTGGACGTTTAAAAAATTTTTGTTTTCGGTTTTACGTTTCGTTTTCGACGTTAAAACGGGTAAAACCTTTTTTTTAATTATAATAAGCGTTTTTTTTTACCGTCTAAACATAAATATACAACCATATCTCTTCCAAAACGGTTTTACAGGTAAACTACGGTAAGTCGGGTGATTTTTTTTCTCCAAAATCATCGAATTCATTCTAATTTAGCTCAATAATGTTGGAAATAGTTTTTCTACAACGTTCGGAAACATTTCAAATCCTAGGATTAGTGACATAACATTTCTATATTCACTTTCTTTACGAACGCGTTTTTCTCAAAATGATTCAAATCAGCGAAAAACATACAGCCAATATAATTGAGTACGAAAACGCTCCCATACTTTTGGAGCATTTTTTTTCTCCAAATATATTTTTGAAAGTTTTTATTTCTGTTCGCACCGTTTTTACACGGCGGCAATTCGTGGTTTTCAAAAATGCCGCCTGTATACATTTCCGTATATATAGGTACTTATAATAATAATAATATTACTATCGTCATTAAATTTTTCGTTATTTTTTTTTTTTTTAATTTTTCTCACCGCCAAACAACAGTGGGAAAAAACGCAGCCACCGCGCTATCGCGGGACCGTACCTATATATTATTATGTACGCAAGGGTCGCAGGGATAATATATACGTGCGTCGTTACTTTTGGGCTTTACATGGCTCTTTTTCCGTACACAGAATAACAACGGAAAAAAAAAAATAAATAAATAATAATAATCGTTAAAACAATATGGCACGCGGGTGCGAGCGAAACGGACAAAGTGGCAATTGAAATCGCGCCCTCTCCAGCCTGCACCCCCCAGCAGCACGTCGATTATGCACGCGCGATAATATAAAAATAATAATATTGTTCGACCCCGTGTGCTCATAGCGGACCCTCGGACCCCGTACGAGCTTATAACACAGCTCTGTTTGGCGGCTGCAGCGAGAAAACTATTATCACTATCAGATAACTTGGTTGAATCATGTAAGTATGTAAATCGATCTTATAACACGCGATTTTATCAATTTTACCACCGAATCGACGGTTAGGGGTGGTATACGTGCGCCCGGACCGACTTTTCGAGATTCTTATAATAGGGACGCGCTGTAAAGACCGCGGAGGACTTTTGCAATGTAACACGTGGATGTTATTTTCGTATACGTCGTTTTTATGGCCCAACGTGTAACATTATTAACTATGTTCCAGAAAAAAAACAATTTACGAACAACTTTGAAAAAAAAAATCCACCGCAGGGTGCCTTCGTATATGCGATTTTTATTTTCCGAAGTATACGGACACCGAAAATCCGCTATATACGATGTAAATATTGGAAATTAATGGTTTTTATGCGAATACAATAGTCGAGCAAGACACGAGTCATACACGTGGGTATTTTTTACTCTCTCCTTGCAAATTATTATCACCTAGTTCGGCAGCGTTAAAACGTGCAGCAGGGCTTTTACTAAAGTAGCTTAACGTTTAGCGCGTCAAAGGGTCATCGACGTCGGGGTGAAGAGGGCCAGTAATAGTGAGAGGATATCAATGGAATAAACCGATTATAACGGTTTGGTGAACAAAAGGGTTTGGATCAAACTTTGTGATGTGTACGTATATACACGCGATAAATTCCAAGCTCATTTTTGTTATTATACTTTAAATGCTGGGTAAGTGTACATTTTTTTTTTCTTAGATTTTTACCACGCGGTAAGTTATAGCACTTTTAAAGTACGTACATTAAATAATTGATGGGACAAAAGATGCGATCGAACCATCTAACCTATACCGTATATTATTAATCAACGACTTTGTAAACTCCCGATACTTTTTTTTATGATTTGTCCATGGGCCATTTTGCAATAATTTATCTACCACATTTAGTGTAACAGGAAATTATAGTTTTATTTATAAAACAATAAATGTGTAAATAGATTCTATGTTTAAAAAACTGAAAACCGTCAGTAAAACGTTAAAAAAAAATACTAAAAGTGGTTCCACATACAGACGCGTCCTTGAAGATGGGTGAAAATTTCAAGTTATTCGGAGCAAATTTGGGAATTTTTCCTTTTCGTTTTTGGATCGTAACTAAACAAATAATCTAAAATATCTTAACCATCTAGGGCTTATTTTTGAAGTATATATCGCGTAAGAATCGAAACAATTCTATTCCCCGGAAAGTAAAAGCATCGTCGTATCAAGTTAAGAAAACTTTTTTTTAGAAGTAACCAGAGTATACTTAATTTTCCGATAATTTAAATAATCACTGTGTATAAACCTAAATATGCGCGGACGTTGTAACAATAATCATAATAGCTTTAAGCCGTATTAGTTAATTTCAAACTTAACCTCACACGGAGACACGGAGCGGGAACTTACAAATAGAGGACATGTAAATGTTTAACTTTTTAAACAAATTTATAGCATGGTTTTGGACTAATATTTGGAATTTAAGACAAAATATAACGAGGGCGTGGGATATATATAGAACCTCAGACATCCCGTTCCTGATCGCGTGGTCGACGTCGGTTTAATATAATATGCACTAACCGTACTTTTTTTTTATCGTACGCTTTTATACTAATTTTAAAACGTTTTTATACGGTGGCAACCGCTAAATTTGAACTCGGTGTGCCGGCAGGTGCGGTATTTCGTGATTTAGGCGTTCGTATGTTTGATAATGATTGAATGTTTCGCGCTCTGTTCGCAGGATTGCAGAAAGAAGGCGATTTATTTTAACAAACGCGTCGAGGATAATAATAAATAAGATTTCAATTTTCGCACGTCTACATAATAACAGTGCGTAGGTTTCCGGAAAACGCGTTACGTGTACATTTTCCCGTGTACCCGCTGCACCCTCGCCATGACATCATCATCATCATCATCTTCTGTCCAGATTTCGCGTCTCGAGTAAGACGTCGTCCGCGTAATCGTTGCTGCTCATCATTATGAGGGACTGCCGGCCACCGGCCGTCGAAGATGAGTAACGGATTCTATTACTTATTTGAACGTGCATCAACATGATTTGTACTAGTAGTATGGATCGAAAAGCGTGCGTGCAACAATGAGGGGAACATTGTTGAAGCTGACAAAGCGGTTTTCTATTTTGTGTAGCACGCGCTCTCTCCGACACTCTCTATTTCTCTCTCTAACTGTACGCAGTCATCCTGCCCTCGAGGAGACAGTTAATGAAACTCCGGAACAACCCTGCAGACGATATATGTTTAATATACTCCCGCGAGCACCGGACTGAGCAGGTGGACAGCGTGGCGTGTTTGGAGATCATTTTTTACAAAAAAAAAAAAAAACCTGGGGAGGTGAGTCTGTACTGCAGAGTCCCGGAAATAGGGTAGGAAAACCAACCCCCGGCTGTTTGTTACGTACAGTCATCTTCGAACCACGGATAATTGTTATTGTAGTTTGTCGCGAAGACCTGATATTATCTAGTTGGTGTGATTCATACAAGTATTGTGAAATGATGTTGGAAAAAATACATCTAGACGTACGTCTACTCTGTATTATACACACGCCTAAGTAAACAGAGTACTGTAGTAGAATATACTAAAAAAAAAAAAGAAAACAACCACAAAACGCTAAAAGAAGTTCCTTGTTATGTACGCGTTTAGAATACTGTCGTCGTAGTTACGCGTGAACGTTTTAAATGAAAATTAAACACTGCGATTTTATAACGAGAGAAAATAAATGTTTGATTCATTATTTTAGAGTCGTATAACGAAGACGAACGTTGGTAAAAACTAAAATGTAAAATTGAGCGTTTGAGAAAAAACGCGTGTTTGAAATTAGTTTGTGCTACGCCCAATCAGGCGTAGGTACCAATGCAGTTTGGGTATTTATATGTTTGTTTTTAGCGAAACAAATCTTTTTTTTTTTAAAAAAATATCGAAATGAGTTACTTTTGTTCAGTTAAATTTTCCCAAGCAACTATCCGTAAAATTACACGACTATTACTGAAACGTGTAAAGTCTAACGTCGGGAAATATTTATCGACGTGCGTATATTATTATAGGCTCGTCTTTTTTAATCAAAGATTATCATCAATTTATTTACGTATTGTGTTGTGAAGTTCAGAAATTCGAAAATTAAATAAAAAAAAAAAATAGTAGTACGCTCAAGCCGTCGTTCATCCGAAAACCGATAGACAAGATCCGAGGAAGACGTACAAGGAGAGATGGCTTTTGTTTAAGCCGATTTAGTATTTACGACTGTTGGTCTTTTTGAATCTTATTCTCGCGCCGGACGTTTACGCGGGGAAAGCCGCAGTGGTTTTCAACGTGGACCGTTCCCACGCATATTAAGGCCCGTTTCCGTGTCCGCGAAATGTGTTTCATACTCGGCTGTTTGAACCGCGAACGAAACGTAATAGTTAGCGGCTGACAATGTTCGGTCCGAATATTTTTAATTATTCCGAAAAAAGTTCTTTGCGCTTAAACGGCCCCGTATTATATAGTACATTAGAGACGTTAAACTCGAGATTGAAAACCTCGCGTGAATCGCGATCACATTTGGACGAGATTTAAAACTGCGTACGCGAATAAAATACGTACGCGATGCACCCCCTAAAATACGCCCCGTATGCGTACGTTATTTGTATGTTATGTTTCAACGACGATATTTTTCAACACATAATTTATACGAGTGCGGTGAGATTCGTGTTTGTAAAAATATTTAGTTAACAAAAAACATATAGGTACATACAACGGTGCCGTCGTTAAAAAAATAGTCGATACGTTCCCACGGTCTCCACTGTCGATTTGCAGATAGTTAAAAATTTATACGTATATATTATATGTGTAAAAAATTTATAATTCGCCGAATTGGCTGGGTATATATGTGTGTACCACACACCATTCACCACAGGCTGAACGGCAACAAGTACGCTGAAGTACCTGCGCAACGTTTTAACCACGTACCGATTCCGCACCCTAAAAGCACCCGCGAATTATTGTTAAATAAATATACTTCTAGCGCGTCGAACAGACGTTTCGGACGCGTGCTGGCCGCACGTGCTGGCGTTTATCAAAACATTAGTTTTGCTGTTCGCGCGCCGCGGCCTCACATTGGCGAGGCACGCGCGTTAAACCGTGATTTTCGGACGGATTAAAAAATAAGCTTTTATTCGTTCGGGTGTCTAAAAATAATCTTCAACGAATAAAGTAAACCGAAAAGGGTGAAAATCGAATTTAAAATCCATTCCCTCGTTATAAAACAATAATAATAATAATACGCGCGTACACCACCAACGGCGGCAGTACAACGCAAAACGATAATTGATATGATAATATTTTAAAAATGTTTTACTCGTCGATGCTCGAATACAAAATCGTCGGGGGAATACGACCGACGACGAGCAACGATAACGAAAAACAGCGGCCGTCGTTTAGCGTAGCCAGTTGAAAAAAAAATTTCCGACATGAGTGAGTATAGTTAATCTGTATTATATTTTAACAAAATATTTTATAAACTTAACACTTACAACTTAGGAAACGATACAGCTTGTACTTCTTATAAATAATAATTCATTTCATATACCTACTTACATAACATCATGCGCATACTTTAGCCAGTCAGAGTTTATGTGTTGAAAATACATTTTGAATTGTAATAAATCGACAGATACGTACTTTTGTCGAATCATCGCGTAAGAAAAATAAATAGTTTAAAGTATGTTATTCCAGTTTTAACAATCAAACCAGCTATCGTTGTATTTTTTGCATGCATCATTTAAATTTGCATACACCTCTCTCGCTAATAATTTTGTCTGCTCACGTTTTGTCAGTTTTAGTATTTCTCGTACATCGATCTGTTTGAAATATAGTATAAAATTAATGTATTATTTTGAATGAAAAAAAAAACAACGAATTATAGTGGTTCGTAAAATATTTAACCCGTAAAAAGTCAATTTTTCAGTTTAATTTTTAAAATAAAATAAAATTTAAGTAAAAATAGCTCAACACTAAATCCAAAATTATCACATTCGTCTGTAGGTGTTCTGCAAGTACACCTGCCATTTGTTTAGACGACACTTTAAAATCATAGTGTGAAAGTACAACTTTTATAATTTTAATTTTATACTCACTTCCTTTTTGAGAATGACGTACATTAAATCGCTAATATTTTTCGTCAGCGAATGTAACAACTTCAAAGCGAATATTGACGTATCCGTGCAGTAAAACGCGACCTTAATGTCGTTTTGTAATGTTTTTATTAATGCAGTGTTTTCCATGAGCAAGTGTCCGTCAAATTGAATGCTCACATTGTACAACGACGCATAAGCCATTCTGGTTAAAAGTGAACCAAAATATGTTTGAACGATACACGCATTTTACGAAGAATGTAGTAAAAATCGAATAAATTTACTTCTTTATGCTACGATCAAGTGAAGATGGGGTACACGCCACCACTGACATGATTAAACGGACAATATTAACGCCCTCGTTAACTTTTGAAAAAAATCGACGACCAGCTTCAGTTGTTGTTAGATTGGCCGTTATACCCAATATATTCAATACGAATTTGGTCTCATGCTTTTTTATGGATGGCATATCGTTGTTGTGCGTTTCGATAAAATAAGTAAGTATACTAGACATCAATTTCCCCATGTTGACCATTTTGTTCTAGAGTAATTTTTTGTATCAAGTTGACGAGGTGTATTCGTGAAAAATAAAACAAACTAGGTATGTACAGTAATCCTTACGGGCTTTTCTAAAACCATGTCAACTACATCGGGTAATTGAGTTGCTCTCCATAAGTAATCACCAAAATATGACCCAATCATGAAGTTTAACGTGGATTGCTGTTTGAGTTTATCATTTAATTCATTAATTTGACATTGTAAACTGTTTACAGTAACCGGAGATTCGTCCTCAAGCTGGGTATTTTCAGATTTCTTTTGTTGGTTTTCAACTTGAGAAACAATTTTTTTATACGTCGTCAGTAAACAAGAATTAATTATAATTAACAAGCGTAAAAGCGAGAAACACATAAAGTTGTTTCAAAATGCGAGAAATACAAATCAATTGTAGAGTTCAGAGAAAACTTTATAGGTACCTATTTAATTTCTTGTAGCTTACAAAATATAGATAAAATAGTTGATCAGTATTTTAAAACAAAATACTAATAGCTTAACCAAAATAATAAATAATTAAACCTTAACACTAAATGAAAATAAAATGTACACGGTGTATGATAAAATGGGTGATTTTTAATAAGAAAATAACGAAATAATAACGTGATGAATAAAGGAAAAAAATATTTATCAAAATTTTATTTATACTATAACAGAAGAATACGTTTTATAGCTGGTGTAGTTTCGAATTCAAATTAAAAAATTGTGTAATTTCGATAATCGACTTGCACGATTATGAAAACTATACTTAGTTTATGGGTTTTATAAGGGGCAAAAAATAGGCAATTTCTATGACTTCAACGCATATGAATGGACGTAAAATTGTTTTTGCCGCAAAAGTTCTCCTGTCTCGCAGGATCAACGTATTAGTTGAAAAATTATTTTTTTACAGTAAAAAGAGCGCTTGAACTTTTCCAATTATTTTATTTGTGAGAGCCCCTCAATAGTCAAAAAATTAGTTTAAAACTTGTACAATTAGGTCCTTGAATAATGTCCTGCCACATAATAAGTGTGTAAAAATTTTGCTCGCTCGCTCTTATAGTTTGCAAGTTTGAAGTTACAGATGTTTGGAGAGCGCCGTATCGCTCTTTTACACTTACAAGCAACTATGTAGGTTTCAGGTTATTTATTCTTAAAACATTAAAATATAAAGAGTTCTAGAGAAAAAAAGTGAACATTAACATCACGGATCCGCCGGTGCAATGTTTACCTGGCACCGATATTAAACTATTAAAATTAGTATATTTTAAAATAATAATACGTCCCTTTGTTAATTTAGTCCAGTTACATAGTGTGTTTAACTTTATCGTTGTTCTCGCACTATTTTGATACATCGTTGCGAAAGTTTAATTTTAATTGGCAATAAGCATTAACAATGACAAATACAGAGTAGGTAGGAGCTTCGGATATTTAAACGTTTGTAACTTCCAAACTGAGCGGCGCAAAAGTTTTACGTATTAATACGATAGAAAACAAAAAAAAATTTTAAAAATGTGCCCGTCGAAGTACAGATTTGTGCCAAAAAAAAAAAAAAATGTAAAATCAAAAACTCCATTCAGTATCTAAAAGCATACATCGACTATTGTCTATCGAGTATAGTATAGCAGCATTCGTGCAGTGTATACTCACTCGTAATTTTTTGGCTATGTACCAAATTTACCAAACGTACACAATTCGCTTGCAGTTCTTCGGATACTTGCTGCACTCGAACGCAATTGATATCGCGGCGGTCGGCGTAAATGGATTCAAACGCGTCTTCGAACGCTCTAATCTGCACAACACCGGTTCAAAAGCAAAACAAAAGTTATTCAAATCGTAAAACACCTTCGTGCGGTTAAGTATAAATTTTAACCGTTTTACCAAATCGTCGCAACTGTTGGATTCGCGGTGCGAATCGGTACTCCGGCTTGAATTATTAATTTTATCGGCCGTGAATGTGTGCTCGCTGCAGATAGATCCTTCATCAGATGTCGGCACGTCGCGGTGTAACGCTCGGTTTCTAGATTTGTCTCGAGATTCATCATCGATGCAGCGTAACGAACTGTTTTCTACGGATATCTCATCCATCGCGACCGTAGTTGTTTTTGTAGTAAACCCAAATTTGAACACGAGTAGACAAATCCAATGACAACTGCAGCTGCTGAAGTGTCGACTTGAGCTTTGATTTCGAGGTGATTTACGACGGCTATCGAAACGTAACCGTTATCGACTGCCAAGGTTTCGAACGTGATACCTGCGCGTACCGTATTTACCAGTGCTTGTTCAAACGTTTTGAAAAATTAAAAAAACCCGCGAAAAGTATGTGTTTGATGAAACGAAAGTACCTTAAATATAATAGAACGGATTAAAACAAGGTGAATAATTGTTCGCGATCAAAAAATAATGATTGTGTCGTAGTATTATGTACCCGTTTAATGTTGTACTTGAATGTTAATATGAAAATATTGTACAACGTAATAATACACTGTTCTTTTTTCTTGACGTTTATATTTATATTTACGTTTTACGGGCTTTTTGTTTCAAAATAGACACCGTTAATTAACATCAATAGTTTTATTTTTGATATAATCACGTTTCTACTGTGCAGCGCGCAGTGGTTCTCAATCTTTTTTGATTCATGTCGCCCTTATGTCCACGTGAATGTAAACACTGTCTCCCTATAACATCAAAATTTTAAATTTTGTAAAATATAAGTGTTGAATAAATATTGACATTTAAAAAAAAAAAAATTATATTTAATAAGTACGGTGAAACTTTATGGTAACGATGGTATGAAAATGGTATGGTTAACAACTATATGGTACCTAGAATGTTGTGACGCACGCTCATTTTGCGGGTCACTCCCCCATTGAAGCGCGCCATTAAAGAATAGTTTTACTTAAAAAACTAAAAAAAATTCCAACCACATTTCACGGGGAACGATAGTTTTTCAGTGAGGCGTGATTTCAAGGGAAAACAGGCCCTTTATACCTATGTACAAAAAACACGCCGCCGCTAACGAACCATTTATTTAACCGACTTCAAAAAGGATTCGACTTTGGGTATTTTTTTTTTGTGTTCATCGATTACTCCGCCAATTATGAACCGATTTTGGTGATTTTTTTTTTCGTTTGATAGGCCATACTTCAGATATTGTGTCCGGCGCGTTTTGAAAAAAAATCAACAAAAACCAAAATAGTTGTACAGAAAAATCGAGATAGCAAAAACTGTTTTGAGTTGCAAATGCGACACGGCATGAATTATGCGAGTACAGAAAGTAGTCTCGTAAAAAGTTA
This sequence comes from Hormaphis cornu, assembly GCA_017140985.1. NCBI lineage: Eukaryota > Metazoa > Arthropoda > Insecta > Hemiptera > Hormaphididae > Hormaphis > Hormaphis cornu. The sequence goes on along the minus strand of CM029363.1, from coordinate 20,551,089 downwards.
TCACCTTTTTTGAGTCTGCGCCGGCCAACATATAGAAATAAAATAATGAGTATTCTATAATTAAATACTAAAATTTGTCCGTTCCATTTTGCAATATATATACGTATATATTACGTTGATCAAACACAATATGTTAGACGGCACCGACTCAAAAACACTCTTTTTTTTTTTTTTCATTTTACTCGTGTTCTACTTTTTAGTGCTTTTTGTTTATCTTTTTGTGAAAAATTTTTGGTTTTTTGCTCGTCGGTTTCTCGGCGGCGGCGGTGGCGACGACGACGACGACGAATCGCGGTCCTCGTTATTTTACGACCGTCGTCGCTCGCGGACCGGGCGGGAGCGATCGTCCCTCGCACACCCGATCCCTGTACCAGGGTAGGGATCCCCGCCCCCGCCGCACTGCCTCCCAGGTCCCGTTGACAAGTAGGTAACTTATTGTTGGATCAAACAGTCTATATTAATCATACCGTGGGAACCGCGGTCGGTTGCGCCGTCCGCGCGGCCGTCTCCACGACACTGATGCGACGGTATATTTATTATTATTATTATTGTTATATACACCTACGCAAAAGATATACACTTATAGGCGCCCAAATGTATTTCTGCAGCGGCTCGGGTGCATAATAATATTATAAATAATATGACGTATACACTTTGTGAGCGTAGATTACGTATAGGCGTTATGTTATGACTACTTCCACGTACCATCATCGTCGTATAATATTATTATTTGCGCCCAGATAAAAAGATATCGTGATATTATATCGTGTGTCGCGTAAATGACGGTAGGCAAAGGTGGTATACATCATTATACGCGCGGCGAATACGCGCGGGGGCGTCGAACCCGGGCGCGTGTTGCCGTTCCAGGGTCGAGCTCGGCGCCCGCGGGTCGATCGGGAAAACGACGCGAAACGCCCGTAACGAGGGCAGACGACGCCCCGCGGCGTGAAAGGCCCTTTCGTCGATGATTTCGAATCTCTCGTTTTTAACAAAATTCTCCAACAGTTTTTTTTTTTTAATTCCGAGAAGTTTAGCACTGTTAAGAAGGCCGTGAACGGGCGTAGGGGATGTGAACGATCGTGATAATTGGACGGATTGGGTCGCCAACTCCAAACTGTCGGGAAGGAGGAGGAGACACCCATAAAATACCCTCGGTTAACCGGCTCGTTATAGTATAGCGGTGCGGAGGATAGAGTGCTATTCGGGCTTTTTGAGTTTTATCGTTTTACTCGCCCGTTTCGATACACTCGGCCTAGAGGCAATCATGTGGGACGGTTTCAAAACATTATTGCGAACACTTACAATCCTGATGATGACCACTATTTTGTGTCGGAATCGCGTCGAAAAGAGTCACGAGATGTGTCAGCCCGAAGACTGTCGGAGTCCCGTCCGGCTCCGGATAGGTACACCGGATAGGTGCCGAGCTTGGCCCTACAACGCCGACGTGCGACCCGGCCTATGTATCTCGCTTACGGGATTACGACGGGGCGCGATGGATAGATTCATTAGCGACAACGACCGCGCGTCACCTGGCACGCCCGGCGGCAATCAATCAAGCTTTCCGACGAAATATTACATACGCGCGCATGTCATTCTGCAAATATTGTGTCGCCGCCCGAACGTCGTGACGCGGCCCAAATCAAAAGAGCACACCGATAAATAATTATTACGGCGTTTCACTTATTTGCAATATATATTTATTCAACCAGGAAACACGTATTTGCACTCCCTCGGAATGTGGTTTCCCTCCTCCACCCCCCCGGGAAACGATGTGATTACGCGTTTTTACGTGCGGGTTAGGTTCACACCTGTCTAATTATTCGTATACAATACAAAGGGTGCTCTATCCAGACATCCAGTTCTTCTTAACCCGGAGGTGGTACGCTTTTTTTTTTTTCGTAAAATTTTTCTCAGTTTTTTTCAAATTTCACGCGATTAGACGAGAGAGAGAGACTCGAGAGACAGCTGTAACGACCACGATTAAATTCGTTTTCAACGTTCACAAAAAATAAGCTTTTTTTCATCGAGTGGTGGTGCCAACCAGACGTGACTATTTTTTCATAGGAGTGCGTGTGTATGGAAGACACTATAGGAAAATAACACGATCTAGAACGCTATTAACTTCATCGCATTATTATTTCCGTTTTTTTTTTTTCACGTTTACGATCTAGCTTTATTTTTATAAATCTACGAGTACGCCGAGTAAAAAAAAAGGTCATAATTGGCGGGATGTAACACCCCTAACCTGCTAATGATGCCAGTAGTTTTTCGTTACGACGATTATTTCAGCACGAATTTCCCGCTCTCGATGGTTCTGCGTAATGCTTTCGGTGGATTTTGTGTGGAACGTTTATGGGTTGCGCGAGTGGGTTACTAGGAAACGTTGTTATGGATTGAAATTGTTCACCGTGACGGGGCCCACACACATACATAGTGGTATTACACTGACCTCGGTCGCAACGCGAAACACGAGCGATAACACGCGTTTTAATATTATAGCGCGCGATCGGTGCGTGTTACACGGGATTTGACGGGATGATCATGTCAAGCGGTCAGGCGGACGAAACGACGCGGCGGAAAACGGACGCGGCGGTAATCCTGCGTATAGGCGTACATAAAAAGGTTGGACACGCGGGGAGCGGTGGAAAAGCGTTTTCCCGGCCGCCGCCGCTCGTCCCGCGTGTCCCGCGAGAAGTGACCCGCGCGCGACCGCCGGGTTCGATAAAACGGTTTTGCGCCGTTGTCGCGTACAGGATGTCGGTACTATCCCCAGGGAGTCGATCGGTATCTACGAGATATTCTAACAAAAACGCGAAACCGACTTCGAAAAAGTATGGAATAATCCAAAGAAATTTCTTACATTAAATAGGCGCTTTATTATTGAGTCCGCGCCGTCCAACACATTTGAAGGTCGAGGAATTCGAAAGTTCGATATTGAAAAAGTTATAAACAAAAAAGTGTAGGTGAAATTTGACCGTTAGGCAAACGTGTTTTTCGTCATAATCGATTTAGTTTTTTTTTTTTTGATCATAACATCCAAAATAAAGATCGGACCAAGCTGAAACTTTTACACAATACTAATAAAAATAGTACTGATAACAGTTTTTGTTGTTAAATTTGTTTTTACCAGGACGTATATTATATACTAGACAACTGAGATCGCTTAGACTCGTATTTTTTTTTCTCCGCGAACAACTTCGAGAGTATAAAAAATGTTTAAAGTCAGAACCTCCAATGAAAGGTCTTTGGACTCTAATTGTACTTTGAGGTAATTATAAAGTTCAAAATTGAAAAAGGTAAAATAAAAAAATCCGAGTGAAATTTGAAGTTAAAAATTACACGACGTGTTAAAAGACATATATGGTTTTTGGCCATAACTTCCGAAATAACTGACGGAACTAACTGAAACTTTTACACAATATTGAATAAGGTAAAATACAGTTTCAAGTGATTTCGAAAATTTTTGATTTAAGTATTGAATTTTAAAATATCCATACGCACAGTTTTAATACTTAGTTGTTTAAAGTTGGAAAACGGTCGAAAATTGGTGGTCATTCCTTTAACTTATTTTTCGTAACTCGCACAAAATTGTTATTTAAGAATTGAAATTAAAATGTGGTATGTAAAACAAAATTGCGTATCAGATAAAAAAATTTCGAAAAAATCCGCCCAGTAGATTCTGAAAGAGTATAAGAAGGTATTGAAAAATTATTTTGGAATTTTTGGACCATTTTGATTGTTAAATTTGGTTTTTACCAGGGTCCAGGACGTATGCTAGACAACTGAGCTCGTTCAGAATCGTATCTCGATATTAAATAATGCGTTTGAAACAAAAGTTTTCTAAGCTAGTCCCACCCAAAGCGTAGTCGTTACTCCGTCATACTACCCCCACGCGACCTAGAGCAATCCCGGCTTTTTTTTTTTCATTTTATTATTTTCTACTTTTTTGTGTTTTTTGAAGTCTGTACTTCTTACTGATTTGAATATTGCGTTTCAGCTTGTTCCGATCATTATTTTGGATGTAATGGTCAAAAAACTAAACCGATATGTCTGACAACGGATTTGGCGACTTCGCCATTTTTGTCGTTTTACACAACTCAGAAAACAATGAAAACGTAAAAAATGCTTCAAATAAAATAAAATTTAAATGCCAACTTTTACGTGTCATTCGACGTAACGATTGGAGCACTCCTTCTACCGGAAAACGTCATTACTAACCTGAAGATTTCAACTTTTTCGCCGTAAAACACGGCCGTTTTAAACCGGTGGATATATTTTTCGCTGCGGGAAAAATTTGTACACACCCTGTATAGTATCTACCTAGTATACGTACATTTTGTAACGACTCGTGCAGTGTGGACAGCGCGTGCTGAACGCTGACGGATAACGATTTGGCCGGCCACTCCGCAAGGGTCGGCCGGCGGCGGATGTATCCCTTTTGTGCGATTTACCTGCGAAGGGATGGCGGAAAGGGTTGCGGAAACGAGGCCAAGCGACGGCGGCTAAGCCGTTTCCGTGCCGACACGCCACAAAGTTCTGCCGCGGGCACCCCCCGGCTGTTAAGCTCACCGGTCGCGTCGCGGCCATCTTACCGCACGCTGCGACGCGCCAGAAAAGTTGGCGATTCGCTCCTCCTGTACATATAATATACCTACAGTTTTCACTCGGTTATTTTTGTTACGTTCTAATATATATATTAGAAAAGTTTAGTCGCCTATTTATTTCCCTGTATAAGAACGTAAAGTTATCCGTTTGAAAAACACATGTGATCTTTCTACTCTAACATAATAGCATGTCATAAACCGGAAACGGCATTTGTCAGCGAAAAAAAAAATTGTTATTGCGATGGCGTCCGCAGTGTAGGGGAGGCACTTGCTCCTCCCTTAGCTTTATTTTCGGTCAATTATCGTTTTTAAAAAACACAACGTAAAGATTTTTTAAATTAAATATATATATATACGTGTTGCTCCCCCTTAACGAGTTCTTGTGGACGCTCTTGGCGTACAAGACGTAAAATCGCCCGGAATCAACCGTACTTTAAAGTTATAACCTTCATCACACGTTATAACCGCGACGCTTGCCGTAAAAACGACGAAATTCGTGTATCCACCTATAGAATTAATGAAAGTTCACGTTGTACACGATACAGTTTTTTTTACAAACGAAGGCTTAAACGTGAACGTATTGTCGTGGGTGCTATTGAAAGTACGCGGAAACCGAAGTAAAAAAAAAGGAAAGGTTTCCTACCAGTACTTCTACAGTTTTGGCGATGTAAAAAATCATTCTCCGCAAACGGTTTCACCACAAGTGTGGACTACACGTCCTACGCGACGATCCTCGTGCAGGTCGTACATCACGTTGGCACATTTATCATTTTTTCTATTCTCCCCGCGTTTTATTGTTCTTTTTTTCCACTTAACAATACACGTCTGACCGACCGACAATACGACTGTTTTGGCACCGTGACGTCCGTTTCCTGCGTACTTTATACACGCACGTACCCCCAAAGTCCCATGTTCCCACGTAGGTACATCTGTGGTCGAGTGAGTCACCCCGCTCGAGAGTCAGCCGGGACTGATAACGAACAATATTTTGTCGTAAAGTGGCAACGACATTTTCTCCGAGCTCGTCGCAGAGTATGCATAATTATGCATAATTCGGTGCACTCGTCGACATGATGTTTGGGGGAGGGTAATTATCCCCTCCCCCCCCCCCCGCCTTTGTAGCACCGGTTTTTGAGTAAAAATGAAATCGATCGATATCTTGCGCGCGGAAAACGTAAAAATCATTCATCTGTTGATCGTGCGCGATGAATTCGCAGTGTTGTTTTCTTTGACGGCGGCAGCTATAATACGACGTCGCGGCTAATACGTACGATAACACTGCTGCAGGGGGTTGGCGATATCGATGTTGTAAATTATACACGTACACATTGTACACATGACGTTGTTTGCTGCTTGTTTGTTTTTTTTTCGTACGCGTAATATGTACTTAGGTACGCGCGCGTATCCGAGGCGGCGGAAAGACCGCGGACACGCCAAAAGAGCAACGGCGAGAAGGTGGAAATCGGCGGAAAGGGCCGGCCAAGCGGTAAAATAAGGGAAGAAAAAAAAGGGACGACAATAGCGTAGGGGGGATGAAGCAGACACAAACACACGCACACTTGCGGTGCTGGCGTCTGTGCTGTACCTACTGTGCGCCGGCACCACGAGCTATTACGGCGAACGGTTGGGATTGTGGCGCGTGGGAAACCCGACACCCGGTTGGTTCGCTTTTCGTTTTCGCGCCCTCCCGTCGTTCCGCGCGGCGGAAAAATCAAAAAGAAAACGCCGTGTACGTCCGCCGTCCACCCTGTACAAAAACACAGTGTGGTTCACGAGTGGCGTTTTTTTTTGTTTTTGCCGATGCATACTTACGCCCCTGCGGGTTATACGCAACGTGTACGATTTTTCGCTTCTTGCGAATGAAACTTGTTTTTTTTTACAAGCCGGCTAAAGTCGTTCCGAAAAAAAAAAAGAAGGAAAGAGTGTAAATTTGAGGTCGGTTTGGCGTTGCGATTGGAGCGGGTCGTTTTTTTTTTTCGGGTACGCCAGCGTTTCGGAAGTCGTGGTTCAGACTCGTTGTTTGATGTTTGCGGGAAGCAACGAAAAAGCCGTTTAAAACTACCTACACTGCCAGGTATATTTTTTTAGGTAACGCCAAACAACCGACCTCAAATTTGCGCCCTTTCTTTTCTTTCTTCCTTTTCATTTCGCTCTTTCTTGCAATATCTATACGCGTCAACTTATACGTAATGTCGTTTACGGTACTGCACGAAAAGATCGTGTAGAGCACTTCTTGCGCATTATCCGTTAGTTACGCAATTGTTTTGGAAAATTATATCACGCATACGAGTGCACAGCGGTGGTATGACCAATTTATTGCCAAAATTTTGTTTAGTTTCAAACAATACTCGGAGGAACTCAGAGAAGTGTCATTTTTATCGGGGTTTTCAGTCTATGTTTCGGATCAAAATGCGCGGATAAATACGTAAAATTTTTAAAAATCATTTCGAACGAAATCGAATTCCCCCCGACTCTTTTACGCCATAAATCGAACAGATCGCACTTTTCACTCGAAAATAATCGATAGTGTTCCGATAACGCGTGTTCGTTATGTTGAGTCTGCGCAGATATTGTAGAAAAATAACGTTTTTTTTTTTTTCTACGAAAATATCACTCAAAATACTTACGAAACACGTAATATTCGACGATGCGGTACGGGTACGACTTAATTACCCTCGGAAACGTCGAGCCAGATTTTTTTCTTGTGGGGGGGGGGTAGGATTACTCGACCGACGCTCATTAACCGTCGTCGTCGTCATCACACCGTTTTGGCGCGAACAACCGTCGTCGCCGCGATACCGAGAGAGGATTACGCGTAATTTTTTGTCGTCTGCAGGCGGAGAAAATACTCGTCGCAGCGGTGGTGTGGGGGTGCCGTTTTTTTTTTTCTGAGGATTTCCTTTAACCGGCAAAAAAGACATTTTCTTCTCGTTTTTATTCGTGTTTTTTTTTTTTTTCGTAATTAATTATCGCTCGCGTTCGCGAATTTCACGAATTTACGTTTGCATTTGGCTACTACCCTTATGCATTTTATTGTCTTTTGCAGGACCTTCTCGTAAGGAGTTACGGCTATCGTGAGCCAAATTTTCTCAATCTGGCTCCGGTTTTAACTTAATTTTACTCGATATAATAATACGATGTACCTATCTGAACATAATTTTCTAGAAAAACTCAATTTCAAATCGGCCGGTTATACCGATTTACATCGTAACTCGCGTTGTAATAACTACGTCACTTGTCACCGTTAATGTTTTTCAATGTCCGGTTAATACAACTATAGTAAAACTTCGGACGATAAAAATACAATTTTATCTCAACCATATTTGATATACCTTCGAAGAATACTAAAAAAAAATCATAAAAACCGTGGAATATTCGTTTTACACGGTATGGTTTCACCACAATTTATTTTCGTGTTACTGAAAGGCTTGTCTCAACGCTCAAACGTTTAAAAAAAACTGTTGTTTTTACCCCAACCCCAACCAAAAACAAAAAAAAAAAACAGTTTAAACAATATACTGTGCTACTTTTCACGATCGTGTACGAACGTTAGATATCGAATGTAAACAACAAGTTCCAAATGGGAAAAAAAAAAAAAAGACGAAGAAAAAAATTGTAAAATAACAAAAAATAAAAAAAACCATCGCCGAGCAGCTGATGATCGGAGGAAAGATCACCCGCGGCTACTCGCATTTGCATACGGAATATACGAGTATACACACTACCTACCACCTACCACTCACTTATGTGTTTTGTAATAAAAGGTGCACCAGTAGTAGTAGTAGTAGTGTACATGGAGGGCAATTTGTTATGAAAAGTAAACGCTCCTTTAATGCGTTTTCGACCCCACTCAACCTGCACTTTTGTTTATCCAGCAAACCCTTCTACGTATTGTTTTTTCGACGCACACGAGTATTTCATCCGGAGGATAAAAAAAAGTTGTCACAAGCTATATAGTAGCACTCGTTCTTAAAAAGTCCGTTCCGCCACTTACACGCATTTAACCTATATATCGTGTATAATAAACACGAATAACGTTTAATAACGTCGCCGTCAAAATATGACTCTTGTTTTCTTTTACACACAGGCGTATTATAATATCTATACGAACGAAAACCAAGTAAATTTATATAGTCCACTCACCTAACCTATGTGCGGATAACATTGATATTGTTACTAAAGGACGCGATTGATTTGAAATTTTAATGGAGAGTCCAATGAAGAAGGAAATTTAATTGAGCCAAAGGTGTGTAGAAATCGTTTCCAATTCTAAGTAAAGTTTTTAAGGGGGGTGGGTGAGGGTTGAAGCCCCTATTAAACCAAAGTCACCCCTGGACCAAGTTTATGAAACGGGTGAATATATAGTGATCTCTTAATCGCGTATGATACTATAGTTTTAACAATAATTCATGAAACGCCATAAATTTTCATAGCATCAAAATATAAGTAAAGTACATTTATCTTTGAACGGTATAGTAGAGCAGAAAGCAGTCGGTATTACACGAAAAAGTAAAAACGTACGTTTTCGGGGTGATTTGAGAAGCTTATCCCCAACCCCCGTCCCGCCACGAATATAATATATTTATACGTACCTACTACAACTATGTACGTGGGTGAATTGAAACTCTGTTCGTTTCGTCCCAATAAATAACATGTAATATTATCAGTTCCACGTAAAGCTGCAGGTCAACGTTAAATTCCAGAACTTAATCTTGAACGAGTTTCGGGGTAAACAATAATTCCTAGGACCGCGCGATACATTTAAATCGTTCTATACAGAAGTCACGTTATAATAAGTTACGTTTTAAATAGTTTTGAATCGTGTTTATTCCGCGTTTTTGTCCAATGACCAGGGATTTATCGTAATGGATATAAAGTGAGTTTAATGTACACATGATGTGACGTATAGAATTTTATTGTTTGCTCGGATCGAAATTTTCATAATATATGAGCATAATCCACGCTATATTGCTAATGAACAAACACCAACGCATTCCAAAGGCACACCCAAAGCCGTGATATCCGCTCCACGTAGCAAAGTCGCAATGATATTTATTATTAGATTCTGAGTGTAGCGAAGAAAGTTATTAGTTTTCGTATGACGTGTGTTTTTTTATGTTTTACCACAACGAAATAACGATAACTTCATCAACGATTCTCCGATCTTTACGCTCGGTTTCTGCAGGCAGCCCGACTTTGTCGCGCGGTATTTCGAGGCGTCCGTACAGAGTTCAAAATTGAAAAAGTTAAAAAATCGATATAGTTTCCATAACTTCCGAGATCATTGTTCGAAACTTTCACACAGAAAATAAGTAAGACGCAGGTCTGACACGCAATAGTTTCGAGAGGTTTTTCCATGTTCGACGAAAAATTCCGATTTCCCCGAAAAATTTTTGAAAATTCAACGCAACATATAAATAAATCTCATTGCAAAAAGAGTTTCGACGACCGTTAGTCGCAAATTCGTTTTTCTTTTTATCGTTTCGAAAATCGCAGATCGTACCCTGTGACTTTTTCCCGTTCGTTTTCGTGCTGTAGCTGGCCAGGCGCTAGCCCCCGCGACAAAGAGTTACGAGGCGCAGCAGGAAGAAACGTATTCGCTGCCTCGCGCGCGACGCGTCCGTTGATCGAAATGGCCGGCCGCGGGCGACGCTGCGGCGAACGAAGGGTTAACACCCGTTAACACCGCACGCCATCCATGTACACGTTACGTACGGTGTTATTACGCGCAGGGGAGGTGTGCGATACAACGACGGTGTATGTGTAAGGGACACGAGCTTACGACGAAATTAATAACTTTAGGGCCACCGGTCACGGGCGGGACGCGGCGGGCACGGGGTAATGCGGCGGCCGCCCGTGTTTGACACGTTGTTGTACACGGCGCGGTGGCGGTCACGCGGGTCCGCGCGCGCTGAAGGGTTGGCGCCCGCGACACGCCCCCGGACCAACGAGCGCCGCCCCGTGCCGCCGTCGGCTTAACAGCGGCCGCCACCAGCGTCCCTCGTATCCCTCCGTGTGGCGCGTGTAGCGTCCGCCGTAGCAGCCGCGCTATTCGCTTCTCGGCCCTGGCCACGGTCGAACTGCCATCGCGCGCTTCCACCGCACCGCGGCCGCGTAGCTGATACGGACTGACGCGCAGGTAAAAATCTACGGTACGATTACGGGTTTTTTTTTTTTTTTAAAACATTGTACGGATAGAGTACTCGTTTGTTTCGGACCGTGTGCAACAACCTGGGGGAGGACGTATAGAGGAGAATAACCTGGATCGTAGAAATTTTAAATTTTGGAATTTTTTTTATCATCAGATTTAAGTTTTCAGTTTAAGTTTCAATCGAACCACAAGCAAAAAAAAACTGTTCAAATATTAACGATTCGGTCCGAATTCGTGGTGTCTTGACGTTTTAATATTTGGAATTTCTATAGCGTTACGTTATTCCCGCACGCTTCTAATGCGAGTTTTGATTTTATGGTTTCCAGATCATCACCAACACTCTGGCGCGCCGCAACAGAACACATTGGCATGGATTCTGCCGTTGGTATCGTACCGAAATCCATTGACGTTTAGATAATGGGAACAGGTTTGTCACTTTTACTTAAACAATTGTATACGTTTTTATATTTTGGGAAGAACTCTTCTGTTCGGTTAGGTGTAGATCGTTGTCGACGGACAACGGCAGTTTGGAAAGCCAACAACAACAAATTCGGAAAAACTAATTTTATTTTAGATCCACCCGAGTTGTTAGGTGACCTCGTGTGATTTTTCTATACTGAAGGAGCTTGAAATTTTTTTGGTGAACAAAGTCGCCTCTTAGTTGTGCCTATATAATAGTAGCTACGTAATGTTAGAAGCGACGAAAGTTTGAAATTATTAAAATTCAGATAGGTGTTGTATGAAGTACTCAAACATGAGGTAGGTACGTCACTGTGTGTAAACCGAATGTAAAAATAAACGCAAGTAGGTAAAATCGCGTAGAATAAAATACGCGATAAAACTGAAAAAAAATACTTGATCGTTTTAAATATTCTTCATTTATTTTCAATGTTCGTTTGTAAATTCAATTTTCCTCGAATTTCGGATTTTGATTTTAATTACTACGATACGTGAAGTATCTATATTAACAATGTATAACTCTCACTTAGATTATATACAGTTGACGTTATTCAATAAATCTAAGACCGTTTGCTAACATTCTTTGGATTCCTGTATGAAACAAAATAAGAGTAGGCATAAATTAAAATAACTTTATTTTTTAAAATAGACTGACTTGAAATAATTTGTCAATGACCTAAAAAATCAAAACAGGATTTTACATCTCTTTCGGTGTACCTACTGTTATAAAAAAAGTTGACTGACACATAATAACGCATTATGTACACATAAAAAAATCAATTAAAAAAAACCGCTGAATTCATTAAACAAAACGTTATTGTGTGCATTTGGGTTATTGTTGTTTACCGACTACCGTAAGATGTTAAGTTTCACATTTTAGGGGCAACTTTGTGTCTTTATAATTTTTCAAAAAAAATGTCCTTTTCACTTTGTAAACACAAAATCGTTTAATTATGGTGCAATCACAATATATAGTTTCGAACGCCGAAGAAGTTAAAATCTTCTAGTCATGTTATAATATTAAGTAAACAAAGTATACTGCACAATAAACATTTATAATATTTTTCACTTTTTATCAATGTAATTTTCGCATTACGTTTTATACCAGTAAATTATGTCTTGAAAACAAAAACAGATGTAGAAAATCTTTTTAGACTTTCCCTCCTTCAAACAATATAATTTAGAAATCATTCCATTAATTATAGTTTTGTCATTTTTTTACAACTATTTTAAAATATATATAGTATATATATATTTTTTTATTGTATTTATATGCTTATTATAACCTACGGGCTGTAGGTATACCTTTTTAATTATACCTACCTATACAAGTGCATAAAAATAATTAAATTCCCTTCTTATCTCGGTACTCATTACTCTATATCTGTTTGAAAATATACAAGGCAGAACCAAATATAAATTAAAATCATAAAATTGAACGCATTTCGTACGTTTTCTTCTAAAATGATTGTTACGTTTTAAGAAAGTTTATTAAGATATAGTATATTTTTATTTTCTAAACACTGGTTATCAAATTCAAATTATCCGACTACACACATAGATAATATACGTGTAAACTTCAGTTTGTCTTGTTTTTTATAAAAGTATTTACTACATTCATGGTCTGATTTTTATCAGTTAAGATTAACAATAGGAAACTGAAAAGCGAAGACATTAATTATTAGTAAATAGATTGTTTTAAAAAAATATTTATAAATAGCTTGGCAATTGCTACAATTAAAAATATATTTACCGAAAAATTTCTTATTTCTCGCGATAAACCAATTTAAATTGTCCGCGCACCAATAGTGTTTTGAATCCCACGAGAGATCACTCTAAAACGACTAAACTATTTATATGCGTGTCAAAAAAGCTAAAGCCAAAACAATTTTATACGAGACATTTTAATTGAGTAGTGGACTTGAATTTTTTGGAATGCTAAACATTTTGGATTCACCTTTCACTTTTAAGCCATTATTGATACATACCTGCAGTATACGCGTTTTCATAATATAAGTCCTGTGCAAAATTATAAACTATCGATGCATAAAAAAACGATTGAAAATTCTCTCCAAAACTGTAGTATAAGGACCGTGGAGAACGGTGAAAACAGTATACCCATAGTAAAATTTTCAATTTTTTTAACCCTTGTTTCGTACAATTTTTACAACACAAATGAACAATTTTGTATTACAATTCTCCCTTGCGTGAGAACCCGAGCACAAACCGTATCGATTTGACGCGGCAAAAATATTAGAGTGTACAGAAGTTCTAAGATCGTTATACTTACACGTAATCACATTCTCCGGCATGGCAAATTTACTGTATAATAGTTGTTAATTCTACAATGTGAACAGCTGTAGTACGTCAGTAGTTCTTAATCTTTTTTGGTTCAGCGGCCCTTTATCGTGATAACGCCTCCTCCTCCTGTATATGTAACATTTTTAACAAAAACGTATGTAAATCAGTACTCGAAATTATAATAAAAACATTTCATTTGAGAAGATATCATACAGTCAATGTTTGGTTCAGTGTTCTACTCCAAAAGAGTTTCTAACCAATGAGTTGGTATCGCCCCCGTTTAGATAACCACTGTAATGTACAGAGTGAGCATAAAGTCTTGCCCTGATCATATAAAGATTTATTACAGAACGACCGTTAGACATAATAATGTTAGGTTTTTTTTTCCATTACATAGATTAGTGTTACAAGTTTTATTTACGTTAGTAAACTTCAACGTGTGCCCCCTCGGTAGCTCGGAGAATGTCTTAGCGGTATTCCACTTCCCGACAGGTGTTTCGTTAGTTGTAACGTGTCCTCTGTCACAGTACTCACTCAGCTGCTTGTACCCTAGCCTTGAGTTTGTCGACGTCAGCACCAGGTAGACTCGTGTCCTTGATGTAGCGCCATAAAAAAAAATTCAAGCGGAGTAATGTCTGGAGAACGGGGGTGGCCAGGGTGTTGGACCATCCCTTCCAATGCCCCGGTTTGGAAATGTTTCATCCAGGAACTCACGCGCTATAAAACCCCAGTGAGGAGGGAGGGTGGGGTGCACCATCTTGCTGGAAAATAATCCATGGCACTTCTAACTGTGGTGCAATTGAACAGTTGCAAAACAACCAATCTTTATGATCTGCTCAAGACTTTATGCTCACCCTATACTCTATATTGTTATACTGTCTTTACTCACGTTATAGACTTTACGTTAAAGCGAAACGTTAAAAGTTTTCTTAGCATATAAATCCTCGTAGCACAAGGACAAGACGTATTCTCTCGAATCCGTTATTGCGTGTTTACAAACGTGTATAGAGTACACTACTCACTGCAGTAATATGTTATATTTATGTGTATATACGACGTATTTCACATTTTCTTATAATCGGTTGATCCCTCGGACGAATATACAGTGCGTAGCACGCGCCCGGTCCTCGAGTTCCTTATACTGCTGCAGAATCGCATTCGACCCCTTTTTAAAAGGATCGCGGCAACGTCATAATCTCTATATTATTGAAAAGTTTTGTTGACCTTTTTGTGTACATCGTCGGCGCACGAACCCGTAAGCCTTTCTTTTCGGTTGAACTCGACAAAAAGCCCGCGATGAAGATTACAGTAGTAGGTATAGGTGCAGGCTGTCCCGCGTGAAATAAGGTGAACGCGCACAAAAAACGAAAAACAAAAAACTTTAAACGATTCCGCTCGTTTAGTGCGAGAAAAGTTCGAAAAACTCCTAAAAAAAAAAAAAAATTTAAAAGAAGAGATGAGAACCGTTTTAGTGTCTTTTTACGATAAATAATAAATAAACGTGGAAAAAGCGAAGAAGAAAAAAAAAAGAACTTTTCATCAATTATTATTATTTAACGCCATTAAAAGCAGCGCACGCGGAAATCGCCCCACGTCTCGCGTTTATCGGCTCAGTGACCTCATGAATTTTAAATGCTTCCATTGGAAATTTCAATAACTCGTAAATAACAATCGTTGCACGTGCTGTTCTGACGAAGTCGAGTATCGAGTTTTTTAGACTGCGTACCGGTACGACTCCGATCCCTTCACTGTCTCCCATTATGGTTATTACTCGAATAAACTTTTTTGAGTTAACCGCTAAACGTATGGATGTTAAAATTTAAATATTTTCTTGTGAAAAACATTTATAGATTTCAAAAAAATAACACAAGTGTTACTGCTAGAGGTTTAACATATACCTACGTCGCGGTAAAACCTAACGCCAACTAAAACACGAAGAAGAATGAAAAAATTTATAGCAATAACATACGCAAGGTTAGGTGAACAAATGCTATTGTATATTTACGTAAAAAATAAAGCACAACACGAAATGTATTGGTGCGTTTGATATTATACGTTTTACGTAAACTATCGTCGTGGAAATTTTTAAATTGAATTTGAAACAGTACGAACAGTATTCGGTCGGTGTACACTATAATTTTTATGTCACTTGCGGCAGAACCTTTTTTTGCGCGGTTTTTCTCGGCACCACGAAAACCTCTCGTCTCGTCGCGCGACGTGTTTTTTTTTTTTGAGCCCCCGCGGTAACCCCCTGTCCCCCCCTGTCCCCCCCTGTCCCATACACGGGAACACGTTCGCCGCAGCACCCGAGCGTCTCGCGTCACAGATCGCGCAAAAGTTGTTTTCTCGCGCGACATAAAAATATATTTAAAAAAAAAAAAAGCCGCGGCCACGGCGAACGGCCGCGAGCGGTGTCGCGTAGTCCGCGAACAGCTGCGCGACATAGCTTTTTCACAACGCGATTCGGAGCGGCGCGCGGTCGGCGGAGCGCCGAACATCCATTAGCGGCCGCGCATATATATATATGTATTGACGCCGCCGTCAGTTTTCCGGCACCTCGGGGCGCGCACTCACGCCGCGACACGCGCTGCACGATATTACGGCCGCCGGGCCTTCGGGTGCGTATAATATATAATACGTATTATTATTGTACGTATATATGGTACGCGGCTGCGGCCGGCGGTCGTTACGAAGTTAGTTACGAAGCGATAATATATATAAGCGCCTAAAACGCCTCCTCGGCTGCAAAGTTCGCGACGCCCGCGCGGTGTAAGCGGATTATTCGCCGAACGAGCTCTCATTAATAAACCACACACGCCGAGCCCGCCAACCAGCTGTTGTAGCATACCTGTACAATACGTGTAACACACAGGGTGACTCGAAAGACTTTATCCGATTATCCCCGACGGTCGCCCCTGTAGGAGGAGGTTCTCGAGGAGTTCACTTCACGGGCGGTCCCTGTGTTCGACACCGTTTCGGTGGCGTGTGCGACGAAACGCGATTCGGTCGAGTTATCGTTTCGTGCCCTTCGCGTTTCCACATTCGCCCATAAACTTGTCCGACGGGAACACTCCCTGGTTTTAGTGGCCTGAGCCATTCCGCGAACGCGCCTTCCCTTAGCGCCGGGCGCTACTCAAGGGACGCCGTCGTTCGCGGCCGAGACCGTGGGTCGTCTACGGACCGCCAGCACCGACCCCGGAAAGGCCGTACCCCGTTCTTGAGCCGGGTCGACGAGTGTGGTTTTGGGATCCCGGCCCGGCCGAGTGGATCCTACTATCGGGCGCTGATACCACAACCACCACGTTACAGCCGAAGTAGGCACCTCAACCTTGCGAAGTAGGCACCTCAAAAAAACTTGAAATTTTTCGCGACCGTTGTGCTATATTATAATACCTCTAGTCGTCTTTCCTTACTTGGGTGACGTGCAATTGTAATTTGGGAAATTCTTTATTGCGGTGATAACAAAGAATTCCTGTTTCCGACCACAAAACCCCGATTCCGCCTTTGTCCGAGATCGGACGGAGACTTCGCATCACCTTTCACCCTGTACATATTACATAGAGACTTTCGGGAGTGCTTAACAGTATATTGTATAGACGCTGGAACTTTTGTAGCCGTTCCACCGCATATGCATATAGCACACACGGTCGTATCGTTTCCGGTCGGGTACGCGCGCGTATATAGTGACACAATAATGACACGCAAACAGACGCCGCGGTTACCAACTTGCGGACTCGGCAAAAGCGCTTTTCGACGTTAGGTGCGGAGTGTCGGCTGCGTCAAAAAGTTGGCTGATTTGCCTAAATTTTTAATTTCGTTTTTTTCCAACACGCTAATAAAACGGCCTTGCGGCGTATGCGAACGTGCAGGATAGTAGACCGTGATAGAATCCCACAACAGTTTGTCCCAGGAGCGGCGACTGACGAATTCACGCCCGGGGTGCAAAACATATTTCGGGGGCCCGTAAACCTACCGAAAACCCGTGTATAAATTGGAGGATCCGAAGAATCGTATAAATCGAAAACATAAACATGAATAAACAAGGCCCGGGGTGCAGTTCGGTTTTGGCTGCATCCCTCGGATCCGTCCGTTTACGGAACCGTTTTAATTTAACCGTGACAATAACTAACCGTATGATTTTTCGCTGTTTACTGCAGGTGATCGATTATTAGACATCCCGTGCAAAGTTTGTGGGGATAGAAGTTCTGGCAAACACTACGGCATTTATAGCTGTGACGGTAAGACATAACAATATACAACCTTCGTGTAATTATAGCGTGATTGGATAATGTGAAATATTGTAAGAACATAATAGTGTTAGACACGCTCGTGATGCGAAACGGCAACTCCGGTAATATTTCCCTATAAATTCACACAGCTGGGATTCACACTTTCGTACGGATCACGCGCAGTACAGTTTAAAAAATGATCAGTTCACGATTCGCTTTACGACAGTTCAATCCCTTTCGAATCACTATCGTGTCTAACAGTTAATCGTAGACCCTTGGGGAGTGTTAGCCCTCCCCAATCTTTTTGACTCAATCTTACGCCTGTATAATATTATCATTGGTTTTTTTGCCCCTATTATCTGAGTATGCTGCAGACAGCACTTACGTATATAACGTATACGCCGTAAGGTAAATCGTATATTTGCCGGGTATGATGCGTTGCAGGTTGCTCAGGGTTTTTCAAAAGAAGCATTCACCGGAACCGAGTGTACACGTGCAAGGCGCAAGGCGAGCTCAAAGGCAGGTGCCCCATCGACAAAACCCACAGAAACCAGTGTCGAGCTTGCCGGCTCAACAAGTGTTTTCAGTCGGCAATGAACAAAGACGGTGAGTTCAAATCAAAACACATTATACGTGTTATATTAAAAAGTCATCGCAGTAAAATATATTATAGATTACCCACATTCAGTACTCTGCCGAGACTGTCGTGTTTGATGTTATTTTGTTATATTATATTTACATGTCTGAGCGAATTACTCCTTTTAAACGAATTTATGTTTTTCTAGAATAAATGTTTTTTTAGAAAATATCTTACACCCTAAAATATCAGTGTTTACTTTTATAAAACGCGAATTATACCATCAGATATGAATGCTGATAGACGTAATAGGTTTTTTTTTTTTGTAGTTTCTAACTATACTTGATAAAAAGAAAATTATTACCTCCCCAGAAAAATAAACGTGGAAAATAAAGAATGTTAAAATAGCATGTACCTTGCTTAGAAACTTTGAAGCGCCCTGGTATAGATTTTTTTTTATTCACGTACAAAATGTATTTTTTTTTTTTTTCGCCAACGCAATATTATACACTGTTATATTACGTTTAAGATATGTTCTTTTGTTGACACAACATTATACAATTTTGTGCACAGTGCACACACAGCCGAGAAACACCGCAAAAGCTATACTTCAGCGAAGAGTGGTTCCGCAAAACTGCTAATATTATGCGCGTTCATGATTTTGCGGTGCTATCGTGACAGATCATAAAATCAGTGGCACCGCATCGTGTTTATACAAAGATTTCTGGGAAACACTTTCGTGTTTGTTTTGCGCTGCATAATATAAAACTGTAACACTAACATTGTACAGAACCACAGTCCACGTCACTGTTTTAATACATATCAATGTAAAAATAATACATGACGTTGTAGGTAATAGGTAGGTACATAACAAAGTGTCAATTAAAATATTGTACATTATTTTACCTCTAAAATCACTTAAAATGTAAATTCAGTGAATGCTAGACGCGACACAATAGTGAATCAAAAGCTTTTAATATTTACTGTAATAATATTTAGTTGTAATTTAGATTTTCACCGTTTCAGTAGGTAGCGTTTAGTGTTATAATACAGTTCGTCATAGTACCAATGTAACAAATGTTAAAAAAAAAAAAACCATAAAACATATATAATATGCAATAATGCATCCAATAATTTAAATTTTATACATAACAATTATACATTTAAAAAATTAATACTTTGTTGTTTGTACGTAACGACCATAGCAGTCCTTGCCAGTACAACTCAAAAATTAGAGTTTAAACTTTAAAAACTTTGAACTATATCTAATATTTAATCGTCTACCGGAATAAATTATTGAACAAAAAACCTATACTATAAATTATAAGACTTAAAGCTTAGGTGATAATTACGTGATTTTCTCTCCCTGGAAAACCCTTTGGAGAACTAAAAATCATCTTAAAGTTTCGTACGATAGTTTTTAGTTCGAAAACTAAACATGGATTACACTCAAAACTTTCTAAAGTTTAAAAATACTATAAAAGAAAATTTTCCAGAGCAACATTAAAAAAAATTCAAGCGTGCGACGAAAATTAAACTGCGTGGGTGCAGAATTCGCCCACTCATCACTAAAACGTAATAATGGTTTGGATTTTTGTAGCCGATTTCAGTGAGTGAAAAATTTTTATCGTAGTGTTCTGCATAACAAATATACATAAAACAAATAGAGACCAGAAGTGTAGAGTTAAAAATGAAAACATTTTAAGACCACCAAAAGTTTCTGTTATTTTTACTCACGAAAATTATTATAATTTATTCGACTAATTGAAAAAAAAAAAACCCCGTTTACAAGCCGACAAATCACAAAATGGCTAAACACACCTATGAAAACACAACTTGAAAATTATTTTTTAAATTTTTACTATTTTTACTGCTCATTAAATCATCTATATATTATACGCTATCGTTATGTTGATAGTGTAGGCCATATAGGGTGTTTATTACGGTTTTATGCGAGAATTGAACTACACGAATGTGAACAAGAACCGGTGCAATACGTACGTTTTGATAATAGATCGTTGCGTTTTAAAAATCATTTGAGGACACGTTAAGTATGGTGATATAGTGTGTACACGACCATTTTAAATTTAATCGAAAATAATGTCAAAACGATTGTTCTTGTACGTATATTGTGTACTACGTTGTTACTCGCACAGACAAAGACCTCCAGTATTACGCGTGTCTCGTGTTTCTCGTATTGTGCAGCGAGTGAGTTAAACGAGCGAGGACTGAAAAAATTCAAAACTTTCTGCCGAAAACCTCACGTAGACACGTCAGTGCTTCGGTGAATCAAACCCTGCAGCGAAATTTAACTTTAAGTAAATACGTGTTGTGCGTAGACGTTGCTATCGAAACAATATTTACTCGATGAAAGTTAAATTTTGTGACACGTTGATTTGTTTAGTTTATGCTGTCCGTCCGGTGGTACACGCGATACACGAACTGTTGTACGAACAAAAAAAAACGTATATTACACGCGCGTGTAATGATGAATTTCGACGTGGACCGTTTTCCCTCGTTAAGGGGGTTGACTGAAGATTTTCTCGCGTAATTTTTCGCCCCGTCTTTGCCGCTACTAATTTCTTCTCGTACGCGTTGAATAATGACCCGACCTCCTCACTGCACCACCGGGTCCGGCCGCGGTGCGCGAACAAAACGTCTAGTTTATAATGTCGTTAACGCGAAGTCTTCAATCACGCCGAGCGAAACCAGCTCTTTCTTTCTCTACAGACTCGATTCTCTCCCTGTGTTTCGTGTTAATTTTCTCCACTCTCTCTCTCTGTATCTCGATTCTATCTTTATCCTGTATAATATAATACGCGCCCTCCATCCGCCCGTCGCAGCGTCGTTGATTTCTCTCGGTTTCTCCTCTCGCCACGCTTTTTTGATAAATGAACCGCACAAGTTCGAGCGCGAAAAGCTACAAAACCCCTGTGAACGGCCAATTTTCGGGTTTCATTGAAAATTCTCCGACAAACGATTATACATAATATACGTTGTATATCCGTCGCCAACCCCTCCGTAAATAACGCACGTCCTTTTCACGGGCGTGCCGATCGTCACTGCAATTTTGCGTATACGTGTGTGTCTGCAGCCCGTGCGAGTTTTTGACAGCTGATAGCCGGATTAAGTGACTTACTACTACCGACGGAGGAACAAGTGTAAAACGGCCGAATTGCAGTGCGTCGTACAGTATAGGGGGGTTGATGACTTGATGCGAATTCAAAATAATGTGCTCTCGCAAAACGACGCCTATTTAAATAAATACGCAGTTTTATCCCTATCCTCCTCACACTGCAGTTCATTATAAATGAACACACGTATTATCGTACTATTTCATTTTTATCGTCATCCCGTTCGATTCATCGTGCTATGAGAGCGAAAACAGCAAAGCTATACTTGTATAACGTATACGTATGTTTTTCTTTTCGGAATAATGAATTTTTCTAGTTTTGTATTACAAAAGGTACTCGGAAAAAATGTCTGAAAATTACTATAAGTATTCGCTGTATAATACTGTATAACACTATCGGTACGGTTTTTAAAGTTTATAAAGTCTGGCGGCAAAACTGTCGAGGACTCGTGCGCCTAACCGCTCTTATAAATTTAAAACGTACAAAAAGTATTTGTTAAAATGTTATAACACAGCGTATACACGCGATTCTCTTAAAATTAATCGACTGTTAATTTTTCAAACACCGTACGCTAATTTTGTTTCGCTTTATCGTATTTATTTTAACCGGTATTTAATCGATTTAAAATCATCGGTATCACACGCGATCTAAGCGGGTTTTGAAGGAAAACCGATCAACCGAGATCGCTGATGTACGCATAATATATAATCGTTGTTTAAAGACAATTTTTTTTTTTTTTTTTGTAACGTTACGCTCAGGAAAAAGTTGTTCCAACTCGACCCGTCGGCAACGTAAAACGCGATACGATGTGCCCGTATCGTTAGTTGAAACGACAAAAAAAAAACGTAGTGGTTCGTTTTGAATATTCGCGGATCAAAAAGGTACCCGGGATTATGTGCAGAGCGGAGAGAAAAAGAATGGGTTTATTACGTACGTTCCCCGATACGGGTTGTTGTCTCGAGTTAAACACAAAAATAAATCGTCCTGTTCGCGCGACGTCGTGCGGCTCCGTATTAAACTACGTATACTCTTGCGAATCCGCAAAATCATAAAGCTTCTAACAGAACGGGGTGGGTTTTCGTGGACACAAATAACAGCTGGTGTACATACATCGAATGCGATCTACTTTGCCCGCTTTTCGTTCAAACACCGGCACAGTATCTACATATACAACGTTTTGTAATTTACGTTTCAAAACAAATTTACGTCGCACCCCGCGGACGCAGGTGATTTAGATGATATATTGTTTCATATCGATGATGACACGCACTCGGCGACGGCGGTGGTGGTTGTTTTATTATCGCGAAATAACAATTGGACAGGGGGCGACAATGGACTTAACGCGGAAACGGTTTTCAATCAGCAGTAAATATCCGTGAACAATCGGACGCGACACGAAACCCGAGGTGTATAATCCGACGCGATGAATTATTATTATTATCACTATACGTGTTGTTGTTACCTGTACATTGTAAATTGCTTTCCGGGTATTTGAATATATCATAAATCGAGTGTCGACGATTCGCGTTTTTCTTTTTTTTGTGCTCGCAAAAAAAAAAAATGACGTGTTTGTGAATCGTTCGAAAATCTCGGGTCCGTCACTCTCTCTCGAAAAAATAAAACACCCACCACGAAACAAAAGTTCTGAACACGCGTGTCAAGTTGCAGGTAATGTGTGATTTTATTCCCCCGATCACGCGTGACACGTATTGTCGCACGAAACACGTCGCGGAACACGATGCATATGGACCAAAAATATATGTTTTGTGAACAAAAAAAACTTCTTAAAAGTCGTACACGAAATTTACCAACCGCTTGTCAACAGAGCAGGAATAAGTTGGATATGGCACTTTTACAAAACGAAACAATACAGCATCGAACATTGTAAATTGTTTGAAACTCGTAAAATTTGTGTTCGCGCATGTTATATATTCTTTCGTCTTTGCTGGCAGGAAACAAAATTATCACTCGAGGAGAAACGGCTTCAAAAAACGTTCTCATAAGTCGACACTGTATTCGAGCTTTTCAGGACCTGATCAAGCAATCGATCGCCAGTAGGCTAGGGTTGATTTGGCGCCCTTGCGAAGGTTTTTTTTGGGGGGGTTAGAAGGACTGAGTATTAAAAACGTATAAACATCGGAACGGTTAAAAATAATTTTATCTTTATTCCAAGTATAATATATTTAACGCAAACATTCAACGTCGTAATGAAAATCGGCGCCCCCGATGCTGTAACCTTCTCAGTCTAAGTATTTATTAATCAGGCCCTGCAGTGGTCACGATTCGAGTACTCATCAAATCGTACCGCGGTTTCACAGAGAACAAAAACTTCCTATTTAAACAGATAAAATGATGTTTAGAAACTAAATACCCAGGGGCTCCCCGAAAAGGTCTCGGAATGTAAATATCGTATACCTGCATACTAATTATCGTGTAACCATCATGTTTTGCGCCAGTCCTTACACAACGGTCTTTTGCCATCCAACTTATATTCACCCGATAAATTAATTTAATTTAAACTTAACAATATCAAGTCAATATCTGTAATTTATTTATCATAAAATATATCGAACACTTTGTTTAAATACCGCACGTGTTAACAATAAAAATCGACGTGTTTTCGGCACTTTTCCGGCTCAATATACGGTATATATATATATAATTCTACTTGGATACCCTAAATGTCCGACATGATCAACAGGTTTTTGTCCGTCGGCTTCAAACCCAGGATTTTGCGCAGCATTCGGTTCCTTCTCGCTTCGCTCGCCTGCCGTTGGCCCGGTATTTGGCAGTCGGCAGGGCTATTCAGATCTCTCGCGTCGATTACAATCATTATGGGCGCGGCGGTGTTTTTCGGCTCCTCGATTCGAGCTTTTTCCGAACACTTTTTTAGCGTTCTATCGACTTTCTGACCGCCGGAAGTTTCACCGTCGCGATCGTCCGAACTGTCGGGGTCGATCGGTTTTTGATTCGTCGCGCAATGTTCGAAGCAGATTGTTTTCTCTTGTCTGTCGTCGGAAACCGTCGAAACGTTTACATGGCAACGCTTTTGATTGTGACTACAAGGTTTCGATATCGACTGACCGCCAGCAGCTGCGGCTGTGCCTTGAGCCGATGCTTTCGACAATGGTCCCGACCGCTGTTTTCCGTC
>CM029363.1:20488718-20521483 GCA_017140985.1 Hormaphis cornu | reverse complement strand
GATGATTTCAAAGGTCTTACCTGTAACGACATCATCTAGTTGATAGCGTATTATATTTTAAAATTTAAAAGTAAATGTTTCATAAAGACGTAGGTAAATATTATACTTCATACAATATCTACCTATTTGCAAAAATTTTTTTTAATTTTACATTGTCGACTGACTGCAGTAGGACGATAGGTGTTGTAGGCATTTCGTATTTGTATAGTTAATGTTTACACCGATATAAGTAAGCGTATATAGGTAGGTACAACAAAAAAAACCTTTTGTACACGCGGGGAACGTTATTGTAATACAAAAGTAGAGGTTTGAATTAATATCATACGTGATTGAATTTAAGACCAGTACCTTAGAATATACGTTTTACAAAGGCTGTTGTTGATTTTTTTTTTTTTTTTCATAGGAAACCACTGCCCGATTACTGTTCATGGCTGTCAGATGGGTCCGTTGCCTAGCTCCATTTCAGACTCTTTCCAAGCACGACCAGGTAATAATTCTGTATTAAATTATTACAATGATCTGCTGCAATATAGGACTATAGAAAATGTACATTAGATTATCAAAGGAAGGTGTAATTTAAGTTGAAGTAATAAAGTATGGTATAATTAGGTATACATCATAAAAACAATTATTGGTACTCTATAAAATAAATAAACATAGGTGCTACGTGTTTCAACTATAGTGTTGAAACATAGTGTAATATTTATCTTTAAATGAAACTTTTTTTTTTTTCACACGTTATAAATTTGAAATTTGTCGCATTTTTGTAAAACCTATTGAATATTAAAGGCTCGTTTTATTCTGTAATAAGAAACGTATTCAACACGCATTTTTGTAATCAGTTCTGTAACAAAAGCTTTGCACAGTTTTAGACATATTCTATATAAGCATCGTTATTGTTTTGTTATTTTCATTATTATTTTTGGCGATAACTCCTCCAAAACAGGTTCGAATCAAACGAATTTCGCACACATTATTACAACGAGTAAATCACAAACCGTGATAAAAGTGTCGAACGATTTTGACTAGTATTTTGCTAATCATATAAGCACTAATAATTCGCTTAGCGAACCGTAATTTTCGTAAATAACAGTTTATCTGATAGGCGTTAACTTATTCTTACCATACTACAACTTATAACACGTTTACACAACACCTTTCAAAACAGTGACCCACTCCTTACATTTTTAAAGACTGCGCTGTTTTTTTTTTCCAGTCCGTATTTATATACATCTCAAAAAATTACCACACAATTTTTTTTATTTTCTCACCGCTCTCTAGGATATTTTTTCGTTGATGTTTATTTATATTTCTTTCTTTTTTTGCTAACTGCAGCTACTGTTGTTGCAAGAGTCGTGGAAAGAACTGTTTCTGTTGCACTTGGCCCAGTGGTCCATACCGTGGGACTTGTCCCCGCTGCTGAATTCGGACAAGGCTCACGAGAGGCTGCCAGCAGACGACGTGAAAATCAACAACGAAATGAAAATAATTCAAGAGATATTGGCCCGTTTCAGGCAACTCTCGCCGGACGGCAGCGAGTGCGGTTGCATGAAAGCGGTTATCCTGTTCACACCGGGTGAGTTACACGGATGGCGGATGTACGCAATTTAGACTTAAAAACAACAGCCAAGTACTAGAAACGGTTTGATTTGAACACGAGAGGTATCCAAATTTTATAATAGAACTTTCAGTATGCGCACGTACGAAACTCGCTTTGTTTTTAGTGATTTAGACCTGAAACAAAAATGCTCAGTCCGAAATTTCACCCATAATATTATTACGTTTTAAGGGGCTTCTGTCCCGGCATTTACTTAAAGGCAATAAATTGCTCGGTCGCAAATAGTTTATTTTATCGAAAAAAAAATATTCCGTGCGTAGTGAAATTGTTGAAAGAAAGTTATTGTCGTGCTATTTTTGTAACCAAATAAGCCTTTATAATCAAATTACACGCACTTTAAAGGCTAGTTCCATCAAAACTATAAGAATATATAATAAATAAACCGCTATACATTTTGAAACGGATTAAAAAAGCCAACAGCATTGTTCGTGTCACCTGCAGCTTTTTACATTTTTTTTGTTGAATAATTCACGAAGAAAAATAAAAATTTAAAAAAGCGGTTTCGGGATACAAAGAAAGACTTAGCGACAAAAGATGACGACTCCATTCCGTGTCCAAATCTGTTTTGATAATTTATTCGGTACTGATGGAACTTGCCAGACGCGTTTAACGTTTTCGGTTTAAAATTACAGAAGAAAGGCGGATGCACATCAGCTGCCATTTGACGACATTTATCGTATTTTTTTCAATTTTTTTCATGTAACTCAGAGACCCCGGGTCTGATAGACGCCCAGCCGGTGGAAATGCTGCAAGACCAGGCACAGTGTATACTAGGCGATTACGTGCGGGGCCGATACTCAAGACAGCCCACCCGTTTTGGAAGACTGTTGCTGATGTTGCCCAACTTAAGGGCCGTCCGTCAAGCGACCATCGAGAGACTGTTCTTTAAGGAGACCATCGGCGACATACCCATACAGCGGTTGCTGGGCGACATGTACCACATGGAAAAATCGTACGCGTGAACCAGCCGCGTAAAAACTTATTTAGGAATCGTTGTAGAAAAGTACTGTTATCCGTGAAAGTTTTAAGAAAAGCGTTGTTTCGCATTTTCCGTACAATTTAAATTCAACTGATATCTAACAATAAAAGTTAACTACCCTCCTCCCCGCACCCCAAAAAAAAAAAAAAAAAACAAAAAGAAGAAAAGATTGTTCCGTGGCTCGATCATAAGAAGTGTTTGAGCGTCAACTTTGTTTACCTTACCAGTACAATATAAACCATTATGCAGTATGCTGGTAATAAAAGTCACCAAAGTTAAAAAACGTGATCAGCTTTCCAAACCCATAATATAAAATGTGGGATATTTGCTAGGTACGTTCTTCAACACGATTTGTATTTGAAATATGTGTTAATGTAGCCGAGTGAGGTTTGAGACAAAGTTAGAAACGTTTAGAACGGTCGAGTGCTAAAGAGTTATACCTAATACTAGAGCACATTTTAAACGTTAATACAGAAAAATAATATTAAGACAAATACGTCGGATTAGGATTTCTTTTGAATTTGATGAAACGTCGAATACATGCAACAACCAGATATATTCCTACGCTAATAAACTGGGTATAGACAGTTTTAAACAGCTAAAACAGTATGCCTGCATTTTGTACATATTATAATATTTAACGTAAATAGGAACAACCCAAAAAAAAAAAACATTCTTATCGCACTAGTCGTGTTTTAATTAGTTACCAAATTATATGTAAATTATTCATAACTATTATTATGTATTATATTTTATATTTGTGTGTGGGTACTTTTATGCACGTGATTTAACAATAATAATCTAACACAATGCAATACGGAATGTTACTTACATGTTTAGCTTATTTTAAAACTGAATTATTTTGTTTCTATACTAGAATAACCGGCAAGTATACGACATAATTACCGTGCTTTAGATAGCTAAACAAAATGCAAAATTAGAAAAATAGATAGAAATCGGTAAAGAATAAATCACGTCCTAGCAGTTTATAATATATTAATATAAAATCCTTTTTATTTGGAATTTGAATACTTTTGTCGGTTGATAGCGAATCCTAGTAGGTGTACATCGGCAAATAATACATATCACCTACGTTTCTTTTTCAACTTTTAAAATAAGTACTATATTGTTATAGTTATGAATATAATTAGTCTAATTGTTTTGTGATCATACGAGCTAGTCATTGTTGTAATTATTTATGCTGCGACTTCTAATATTTTTACAGCTGTATTTTATAAGAATTAGATCATCGTCATACATTTTTGCATGTTAATTATTATAGTCATACTATGTATACCTAGTCTTTTTTCACTATAGCTAACATGTCTCTAAGAATTATATTATGTTAAAAGTAAAACTATTATACAATTAATTAAGATTCTTAATGCTACTAATGTTTTAAATAAGTTATATACAATTTAATATAAGAGCATATATTATAATAATGCACACACACACATACGTAATTATTATTCATTTAATATTTTTGAAATGTAGGATTGAATTCAAAGTCAAATATTGTTGATAAATCGCAAGTATCTATTCACAATTACACAAACAGATCTAAAATAGAAGACATAATATGTCTTCTATAGTGAGTCTCACTTTATTGATGTCATTGTTTAATACAAACTTCAGGGTTGTGTCAGCGGTAATGCATAGGATGTACTTGTCCAAATGACAGGATGTCATTTAAAACCTTCGATTTGTTTGCTTCCAAAAACTGCGTTTAATATCTATACGTTTCGATAAACTTTGATTCAAACTGTTTTGTACTTGATGTGAAGCCGGACAGTTGATTATGCACATATTTTGCGTGAATTGCCGGATGTATTGCCTGCCCCAGGGAAATGAGATCGTTGCACATTCTATGGGGACAAATGTTCAACCATATCAATTAATGATTAGAAAATTGAGGAATACATTCAAGAACCAGAAGCAAGGTTTCACCATGTGTTGAAATTCCAAAAAGGTCACCGTAATGCATTATTTAGACATCACCGCAACGTGTTCTATCAAAATACATTAGGTTATTAATTATGTGTTTAAAAAAAAAAAAAACCCCAGTTGGAACACCACACGTGACGATGAGTCGAGATGTCAGGCTTCTGGTCATAAAACATGTAAACTTTTTTCTTGCTTACGGCCACCAATTTGACAGCCTTAACAGCTTTCTATTTGTCTCCGAGGACTTTCTCGAGCCGTATTATACGTTACAAATTTGACTTAATGTGCACATCTCAGATCAAAATTATCTTACCACCCGGGTCAAACAAAAAACAATCGGTATTGCTAGCATCGCCACCAGGAGCTGAAGCCGTCTACCTCTTATATTTATACCATAGGCAGTCTTTTCCAAGCGGCAAAGCTGTCCCGGTCGAACGTAATCGATTTGTTGATTACGTGAACTCGCTCTTTGACGGTTAGCACCGGACAAGCTCGGATGAGATAGACGATCACGTTTGACAGCTGCCATGTCTGGTTTGTTCGTGTGTTGTACAGTTAACTTGTAACTTAGTGGCTTACAACTGTTTCAAATGTAGGTACATTTAGCACTGAACACGGTCAAGGCAAACCATAAAATGATTATTTTTTCCTTCAACAGTTACTATTAGATATTATTATTATTTATTAAAAACTAATTAACGTCTTATATACCTGGGGCACTATAAAGATCCTAAAGTGCCTTAACCTACCTGTAAAAAATTTTGATTTTTGAACCATTCGAAGTAAGAAAAAAGTCAAAAAACTATAGTGACGATAAGCGATAATTTTCTAATGATACGGATGTAGATAATATATGAATACGATAACAGCGGCTGTAGTCGATAGAACAGCAACTGCAGCTGTTCAGTTAAATTTGTATTTGGCGTAAAATCGTAATGTTATACCTCTCTAAACACTCTCTCGACGTACCTACCGAAAAAAGATTTTGCGATCAAATTACACAATTAATAATATTGTAAGTACGTTTCTTTTTTCTTCTATCAAAGTACTTTACGGTTCCCTGTTATTGGGATTTGGCGACAAACAAAAATTTTACGCATGATAAGAAATTCAATTATTAGATTTTACCGAATACTGAGTGGTGTTATTTACGTCTCTAAAACTATAACTAAAATTTTTTTTTTTTCATAGTCGAAAATGTTTAAAACTCTGCGATTGTGACTTCCGTTGTGTTTTACAAGTATCGTTTCGCGTTTTGTGTCGCTGATCCGTCGTACTAGAGAATAACAGTATGGCTCATCCCGTGATCGGTCAAAAATCGACTCGGAGAAAACAGTGGACACTATTAAGTAGGTCCCTACCGTTATAGAAATCTGCTAACGCGCCATGTGGTATTTGACTAATCATAAAACATAACTTTTAGATCGAACGGAAAATCGCTACAACTGTTTTGGAAGTTTTTTAGCAGAAGACGGTTGGGCGGATTCCCAGGTCGACTTGGCTAAACAACTGTTAGACGAGAAATGCGGTAAGACGACCTGATTGCATTTAAACGAACGTTTTTCATTTTTAAATTGATCAGTTTGTGTTTGGGCTATGTTTGTTATAGAATTGTATTGTGTTATTAGCTGTTTCTGTAACTACTCGCATTCCGTTCTCACCTCACAATACACTCTTTTTAGTTATACCCACTTTACGATCGTTGATTTCACGCACGATAGTACAGTCCAACACTTCAATATAAATTCCAGAGTATTTACAGATATAGCTTATTTGTACTGTATAATGTATTGTTTTTATTATACAGATGATGAAAAAGATCAAGAAGAAAATGCCTGTTTAGGAGTCTATTGGCTGATTAAGGCTTCATCGCAAGGACATAAAGAAGCCACTGAAATTTTGAAACAATGTCTTGAGACAGGAAAAGGTATATTCATATAGTGTTTAAACGCGCTACTAACAAATTTATTAAGTGTACTAAAACATTTACTTATTTCATACCATGAAATGAGTGCTCTGACAATATTGGCTGCTTGTGTACATTTGTTTTTTATTAATCGTCAACTTACCGCATTTTTATTGATTTGTCAGATTTTAAAATAATTTAAATAATTATTTAAGACATTTCAGTGACACAACTACAAATTTCGTTATATTTTTATGGAAAATATAGCTCAAAAACATTTTTAAATATTTTTTAAGTGGAAAAAAAAAGAGAGTAAAATAAAATTTGTATTGGTTGTAAATATTACAGTTTTTTTTATTATTGTTACAAAAATTCTTTAGTCATATAACTTAAAAATTGAGAATAAAACTTAATAAAAAATACTACTTTCATAAAATTTTGTTTTTTAATAGTAAAGGTATTGGGAACGAAAAAAGAAAAATGGTCCTCCAATTGTCAATTAGTTTTTTGCAGTTCTCAAATTATAAAAACTAGAATTCATCTTGATTAACTTTACTTTAGGTAGTTCCCAGGCCGCTCACAGACTCATGGGTACGCTTGTATGTAGTAATTTATATCAAAAAAAAAATTGTATTGCATAAAACGATTGTATAAGTTAATTAATTGGCATTTAATTTCAATTTTAATTATAATATACTTTATTAGGTATTTACTTTTCTTTTACTAAAATATTTCAATATGAAAATTTGTGTTTAGTTATACTTTAAAGTAATATTTTAATTTAGAAAGAATGATCAACTTTTTTTTATTTATGTTTAGGTATTACTCAACACAATTGGTTGGATGTTAAAGTTTGTCTAGAAACTTCTCAAGAAGATAAAATCATACAAAAAACGGCTCATAAAATATTTGATAGGTGTTGTATTACTTTTTATTTTAAGTAAAAATATTAATAGTCTTGATTAAGTATTGATCTTTTGTTAATACTTTGACTCTTGACTTTAAAAATTATTGTTAAAACGAAACAAAAAAACAAAATATTTTTTAACTGTTCAAAGCCTTTTAGGCTTAGCTTAAAAATAGGAAAACTATTTAAAAGTTATGTGACGTTTACGCTTTATTCATTTTAAATCTTAATAATAATTTATGAGCATTTTAAATTAGGTATTTGAATAATTTTTAAAGTTTTAGAGAAAAATAATAAAATATGTATTTTCTGTAGGTACTTTAATTGCTCAAAAAGTAAATATTTATTTATTTTTATTTTACAATAAATGATCATTATTATTAATATAGGATGTCAGCTGGAGATGA
Organism: Hormaphis cornu; assembly: GCA_017140985.1. Lineage (NCBI taxonomy): Eukaryota > Metazoa > Arthropoda > Insecta > Hemiptera > Hormaphididae > Hormaphis > Hormaphis cornu. The sequence goes on along the minus strand of CM029363.1, from coordinate 20,513,719 downwards.
TTTTATTACCAGTAATCAACTAAAAGATGAACTGAATCATGCGTCAGCAATTAGTAATACAACCATTAGTTCAGACATAATAAAAGTAGAAGAAAAATCTAAAGAATATAAGCGCTTGAAATCAAGTCAAGGTATATAATAGTGCTATTTAGTATTATTTATTAATAATAACAATACGTTTGTTTTGGTGAGTTAATTTTTAGTAAACAGTTTGCTACACATGTGATAATTTGCCAAAACGACAAAAATTGTTTGTTTAAAGAGTAAACATATATATTCATTTTAAAACAAAATAATTAAAATTAAATTAAATTATGTTCAAAAAACGTGTTTTTGTGTTCTTGTAATTTTCTTATAATTTTATCAATGACCAAAGCATCAGTAAACCATAGACTATAGAGTAATAATTACTCTATGCTGTAAACACCTCACCAGGTTGTTGAAAAGTGCATTCATGCAGCAAACAATTGCACTAAACAATATTGCTTAAACACGTTGTTTACTGATAGAGTAAACTGTTTGCTAAATATTAACTCGTCAAAATGAGTTTAATTTTATTCTTGTAAAAATAAATAAAAAATAAAAGTTTTGTACTTAAAAACTATTTGTTTATTACATTTTTAATGTGTTTCTTTTTTTTTTTTTTTTTAGACTGGAAATCCAGAATTAATGAATCTGGTGAAAAACTTACTGAAGACGTATTGGTGAACGCTGCCAAAGACTTTTCTCGTGGGCAAATGCCACTTGTGCAAAAAATACTTACTATCGAGGAAAATAAAAATGCCATGTCTACTGCTTGTGACTTATTCCTTCAACCAGTGTACATTATTCACAATTATAATCTTTGCCTTCAAGAGAGACTAAACAAACAATTCTCCAAGTTGCCATTAAATCCATTTTCATATTGTCACGTGCCAACGCTTATAACCACAGTTCTCTGCTTTGTACTGGGCTTGGATGGAATCCGTCTGTTAGTTCCGCATATCATGTTTTACGGATCATTGTTTGCCATGGTGATTGCTACAATATGTGCAATATGCGCAAAAAGGGATTATGGTCGTTTTCGACGTTGGTCCAATTTATTCATTACGTACAGCGGTGGTAGTCTCAGTACTCAAGAAGCTGAGTATCAACATTTGATGAATACCCTCAAGCCGTATGTTTTCTTTTTTGGATCTCTTGGAGCTCATTTATTAATGAAGACTGTAATTGATTCAGACACTATGTTTCAATCTGAGCTAACAGTCATATCGATCTGTTTAACATTTTACACGCTTTATTCCTTTTCGGTAACTATTTTTATTAAGTCTACCATTTATTTAAGTTTTTGATTATAATTTTAATTTTAATTCAAAAATGTGCCATGTTATGTATTTGCTGTTTTTTTCTTTTTTCTTTTATATGACAAAAATGTAACTTTCAAGTTTACAGTCATGATGTGGATAATTAAACAACATCATTGTCAATATGATTATTTTATAATTGTAAATAATGTTTTATTTTAGTTTTGTGGCCCAAAGTTAGGCAGAACCCAACATATTGATGTTATAGCTATATTATCATTTTGTGTCAACGTATTGGCAAAATATCCATACGAAACTGATACTGTAGTTAGCAAAGGCTGGAGATTTCTTGATTTACACGTACCGACATTTGCATCGTATGTCATTGGTAAGCTATTGTGTGTTTCATAGATACAATATTTACTACCTTTGACAGTGTACGTCTGTTTTTAGGAAATGGAGTAGAGTTTTGTCTGAACTTTAGAGCATTGTTTTATTTAATACTACCAACTATTATGGTCAAAATGGCAGCACGTAATAATTGGAGAGGAATTTACACAGATTTAATACCACATTGCATGACACTTTCATGGTGGCAGATGGCTCTGGTCGCGTCACAAGGTATGCTACAAAATTTAATTGAAAATACCTAGACTATTGTCCATTAGTCTTAAGTGTATTTATGTTGTTACTAGAATCCACGTGGTATGGACTGGTTCGTAGTATATTGGCTCTTGTCTGTGTGTTTGTACTATTTCCAATTACTGGTATTTTCTTGCCATTCGTCACTATTGGCAATGATTTTGAAACCATCTATCAGATAATACAGATACCAGTTATTCTAATAATCATGTGGATGTTACACATAGTTTTGCAATATTTTAAACGGAAAGGTTTTCGTACAGATACTTTTTACACATACTTGCAGGTAATTTGAGTCCCTTAAACAAAACAAAAAATTATTTAAATCTTAAAATATTCAAATGGATAATTTTACTTAGGTTGTTGTGGTTTTGACCGGCATAGCAATCTGTGCTATCAACAACTATGAACGCATACAACATTGGATTGAACCCTCTGCAGAGCATCATTTAACCTATAATGATTTCTCTGAGTTTTGTAACAATGACGTTAATTCTTACACTAATGCTCTAGCCGATATTGGATGCTCGCAGCTAATTGGTCAAAGTATTCAATGGGATGGTTACGTAAAAACTAGCAAAGTTGTTTCGGTGAACAATCCCGTTTTAACTGTGTTGAGTTTTTTCCCAAAAGTAAATTTAACTTGGAAATAATTACTACTCTGTACTATGAATTTGTTATTTTTTAATTTTAGATTATTGCAAGCCCATTGACATGTTTGCTAGGCAAACGTTTTTCCGCGTGTTCCAACAGTTATGGTTGCAACGTGAGCTCAAAACTATCGGATTTATGTCATGTGTCTGACTGGAATCATTTCTCATATGAAATAGAAGTAAAAATGAACAGCGACAATGTTTGGGGTAGCAACGGAGGTATAACTACTCTGTTGACTAACAGCCAAGACATGGACAATGCAACAAAGAGTTTTAAAGAAAACGATCATGTGTGGTTTTCTGGTCAATTATCTGGTAACAGTTTTGGCGTACTGACTGCAAAGAATCCATTTGTAAAAGCATCAGCTATTGGGTGTTTAACGTGTTCTAATGGGCAAGTTATAAACAATGTTAGACAAAAAGCGTTTGACGATGACTTTGTCAAATGTGCTAAAAGACTGTTAAAATTCATTTTGTATCCAATTGTGTTGTTTAAATGATCTTCGCAAGGAACAAAAAAATAATCATTATCCTACTAAAGTTGTAATACTAATTATTAATTAACACTTAAACACTTAAAATTTTGTTTAATTTACTTTAATATTTAAAAATGCTTAAGTATTGTTTGTGTTGTGCATTTTTTCATTTTTTCATTTTTTTTTTTCATTTTTTTTTTTTCATTACATTTTTTACTTACAATTAAGTGCAATAATCAAAAATGATTTGTTAATGCTGAGAAACTAACCAAAAATTTGTTTTAGTTGAAATAAAGAAATTATAATAAAAAAAATATTACATTTGTAAAACGTTTTATAATTTATTTTTATTCATCTTATTGAATCCAGGTTACAGATGTATTGCAAATAGAAACACTGTATCCATACAGTGGACTAACTAAAAACAAATGTTTGTGAATTATTTTTATTTGAAAATCAGTCCTAATATAATACAAATGTTGTGACATCGAAACCACAATATTCAATTAATGTTTTCTTTCGAAAATTATGAGTAAAAAAATATATATAATTATTAAGTAAGACTAATTTTATTTTGTTCAATATTTAATTAATAACATTTTAATTAGTACTACTAGTACAAATTTAGAACCATAGTGTTGTTTTAATTAAGAAATACTTGGGATTTTTCGACTTGAAATAAAGTTTTAGTTCTATCTTTTAATATCTGAAAACAACATTTCACTATGAGTGAAAACAATATTTTCAACACACATAGTAATAACTGAATAAATCGTCTGTATAAAATGTACAGTAAAATTTATTGGTATAAAAATTAAAAATACTTGATCAATAGAACAAAAAATATAAATTATGTAACTTTTACGGTAATAAAGTGTGAATGTATAATAAATTTTATTTCTGTTTAACTGATACTTAAAATAAATTATTAAAAATAATAAATTGCACATCGTTTTTTTTTTTCTTCTTAATAATGAGATGAAAAAATCAAAAATCTTTTTTTCGATTTAAAGTAGTATAAAAAAATTATTCGTGAGTCCGACTTGAATTTTCTCGTTTGTCCATTGAAAGTGTGGCAAGGTCAGCGCCCAGCAAATTTTGAATTTCTTCCATTGTCTTGCCTTTGGTTTCGGGAAAAAGAAATATCACAAAGAAAGTGCCCAACACACTGAACGCCGTGAACAGAAAGAACGTGTTGTACAAGTGAATAGCAGACACCAGCGGTGTGAACAGTTTTGTGACCAAGAAAACAAAAAACCAGTTGGACATACAAACTACTGAGCTAGCGATACCTGTAACAAAAATAAATGATAATTACTTATTAGTTTTTCATAACCGAGTAAAATTACGTTTAGTGGCTATTAATTTCGAGGTGACACTATGTGTAGTATTCTCCCCTAAGAGTGAGACCAGAAGTCTGAACTTATTGTGTGCGTTGAGGTAAAAAGAAAAAAATAATAACCAACGCGTAGCAATTAAATGATGTCTTACCTTTGATTTGAGCGGGAAATATTTCACCCATTAGCATCCATGGGATGGGTCCAAAACCGACGGAAAATAAGATTACAAATATGCACAGTGAAACTAAAGGGACGAATCCGACGGATGAAACGTTGTAGTGAAAATCCTTTGCGAAGAAAAATCCACCGATGAGGAACGTACAAGTGCCCATGGAAACAATGGAGTACAAAAGTAAAATCCTTCTTCCCAGCTTATCGACGACGAGTGTAGAAAAATATGTGGCCGATACGGCCATGATGCCCACAATTATTGAAGAAGCGTTTGATCCGATTGCACTACCGGTTGCCTATGATCAAACCAGAAATAAACAACCGAAATTATTTGTAATAACCATCGGTGTGGTGTTTGTTTACATCGAAGATGGTTGCCGCGTAGAAAATCACTGCATTGCACCCTGTGAACTGTTGGAAAACCATAACTCCAAGACCCAAGAACAAACCTCGTTTAGCAGACGTAGTTTTAAACGCTTGCACGATCGGAATCCTTTCTCTCTCGGTCTGCACATTCGTAAATATAATCGGTCAAAAGTTCGATTGTTAAATTTGGTGGCAAATAAGCATCATACTTTAGCCAAATACTGCCGCATGATGTCTAATTCCGTGTCGATTTGACCGCAAGTTCCGCGGAGGGACCTCAACGATGATTGAGCTTTTTTCAGATTTCCTCTCGTGAGATAGTAAACGGGACTCTCTGGTATCAGCATGAGTAAGCATAAATATACTACCGGGATCGCAGCGCAAGCGGCGGACAGACCGAAAACGTTAAACTGAATAAAGCCGCGGTGTTTGATCAGAACATAATTGAAAAGTATAAGGTGTTCACAAAATACCATAGAAACTCACGTATGATCCCATCACGTAGGTGAATAGGATTCCCGAAAATACCTGCAGCTGGAAGTACGAACCTAACGTACCGCGGATCTCTTTAACGGCGATCTCGGAGGTGTACATGGGTACGATAACCGAGTAAGAGCCAGAAGCGAACCCGGTTAAAACTCTACCGACGCAGATCCAGGCCACCTAAAAAATTATTTCCAAATCAGACCGAACTGAACGAAATATATATAGGTGCATTATTTAGCAATTATTTTTAGAACACAAATTTGAATCTCTCACAGAATCCGCCCATATTATCGTTAACCAGCCGACAAAGGCGGGCAGGGTCAACACCATCATCAGGTATTTACGTCCCAATTTGTTGACCAGACAGGCCATGACCGGACAACCCAGCATGGCTCCAAGAGGCATACTCGATGCGATCCACGAAACGCTTTCTTCTGTCACGCGGAAACCGTATTGGTGGTCTTCTTCCAGCATCGGGCCTGCCGGCGACGTCCATCCAAGCGTCGTGCCCATGACGAACCCTCCGACAGTAACTGTAATCGTGCACGTACATCGAATTTAAAAAAAAAAGTGTTTGAACGAAACACGTTTGGTACAAATTACGCATTTGTACATCGTTTAACAACAATTTGTACAAATCGTGAGCAAACTGCAGGCGCGTACCTATAGAACATTGTCTTGTACAACTACAGTAGGTATCTTAAAGTCTAATACATCATGCATACGATTAAAATGAAAGTATCACTCCGATAAATTGTAAAATCGTTCAACGCGTTTCGCGGTCGAATAATTTTGTGCCCTTAGAGTGATTAACCTGGAAGCTAAGCTTCGGAAGAATCTTTTGAACACGAGTCATGAACATCACGCTTGATTTCGGCAAAATATAGTAGAGGAACGCTGCAGTTGAACAAAAAAATAATTCTCGCATTGATGTAGGTACCATATTAGAAGGGGACCTACTCCAGCAGCCATTCTTCGAGTTTAAAAAAAATCGTGAGTGGCAACAAGCAAACGGCTAAAAAAAAAAAAAAAGAAACTAACCGATTAGCGCGGTCAAATATTGAGGACTTTTCTTGGACGCCGGTGAACCGCGGTTCTCTCCATTTTCCACCGCCGTTCCCCCGGCCGTCGTCATCTCCTCGGCGGTGTCGGCCGTCTTGTCGACCAGCGGGCTCCGTTCACTGGGAACGGTCTGAAATGTTCGTTTTTTTACTCGTAACGTAATATATTTATAATACGGTCTATTCGAGCAGAACAAAGTAATTTCTATCCGAATAACGAGTACACAGTTTTCAGAAGTACCAAACAAAATTTAACTTAAATATAAGTTTGAACAAAGCTTTTTATACGACGTGTAGGTAGGTATTACCTGTTCGACTCTATCGGCGGTACCTTCGGCGGACATTTTTCGACGAGTTTTTTCTTTGCCCTCGAAAACAAAAACGATCGCGAATTATTTATAGTCGAGAGCGTATTGTACCCAAAACGATCGTTATACAGTTCGATTTGAAAAGAGAAAGAAAGTACCGGGAGACCTGCAGTCTACCTCCTATTATAGTGGTTACAGAGACGCGTTCGCGGACCGTTCAAACTTCTATGACCGCAGGCGCGCGTCGTTTGTAACAACATTGTGCTACAGGTTTTTACCGGCTGGTCGTTTTCATTTTATCGTTACATAACAACGAGAATAATTTTATAAACAATATCTACACACACGGACTTAATATTTTATACGGGTACCTACACCGTCGACCGCTGATACGAATGATACCTTACCGCGGTTGTTAATTAAATTAGTCGCTATTTATTTATAATTAGTTGTCGAAGACTAAAGAACAATGATAACCACCTACCTATGTTCCGTACACTTTCGTGCAGTGCTCAGCAATTAAACTATAATATTTATATTATTAATTAATATTGTGCGTGTTACACACTTGCACCAATTTTTTTTTTTTAAATCTAAACGAAATACGAGCGTAGTTCGTGCCCACGCGCGTACTGTCGTGTATCGTAACGAACAGTTTTACATAATAAATAACACAATATTACAATAATATATAATATCTCGTGTTGTCGTGTGTTGTTGCCGTTTGTTTTTAAGCGATTAAAAATCAATTATTATTAGCCCAACGGCGGTTTTACGTATTAATAAATACCTACAAATCATAAAAGCCTAATAATATTGATCATACGACGACGATAATTTCGGTGTACGCCGGCCGCGTCTTGTTGGCGATTACGTGTTTAATAGTATAATTACTATTATTGTTGTCAAATTGAGATCCGAGCAATTAATATTGTTATAAAGCGACTGTTCGATGATTTTCCTGTGCGCTTCGTATCGTTTGTCAGTATGTTTGAAATCATAATAATCAATATGCCTAATATTATAATATGTATTAAAAAATTAAGAACTCATCGGATAACATTTAGACGTACATTTTAGATTCTGAGCGCATTGTTTTTACAATTGTTTCTTGAAAAAGTTACCGTGTAAAAAAATAAGTGAACAGTTTGAGAAAAAAACGTTAACATTTAACATGCTGTGTAAAACAAAATTTCTCCAGCGATAAATTTAAAAAAAAACCCGACCAGTAGTTTCCGCAAGCTTATGAAAAAAGGTATCGGTAAAATTATTTTAACATTAATTATTTGAGTGAATGAATGGTTAGCCAAAATAACGGTGGCGTCCGGAATATATCATATTTTATAGTTGGGTACAACAAGTGCAACCAAATGCAAAGGCTTCACGCACGAAGAAGACATGGCGTGTTTGAATAAAACTCAACAACATTGGAAACTTTGTATGGTTAAATTTATGGTAATGGCAGAAAAATATTAACATTTGATCGTTCAACAAGCATACATTTCAACTTTTCCAAAATTGTTTATTTCGAAAAAATCACATAACGTTGGGGGTACCTACTGCAAAACAGACTTATAGTAGTATAAAACTATTAAGTTTGATAGCGCTAGTGCATAATTTCGCATATTTTGTGTGTATTTATGCATAATATTACTACGTATATTGTAAATTATGGGCTTTTTTTTTTTATATATATATTTGAACCTGATTGCACGTGGACGTGACTTGGTTTTCGGCTTCACATAATAAATGTTGTAGTTTTTCTTCTGCGTTCACGCGTAATAAATATAATTTTTCCACACTATATTAATTGGCAGTTGGCGCTCATTCTTTCATAAAATTATTTGAACCAATCGAAATTTTCACGCACAATTGAAACACGGATCGAGTTATATAAAATGTCATAAAAGTTTCAAAAAAAAAACCTTTAAATTTACAACTTGATGAGCGTTATATTGACTCACTGAACTCGCTCAGAATCGTAATTTTTGTGGACAATCTACATGTTACTGATTACAAATTTAATATTGACATCAAATCTATATGCACGCTATTTTAAACCCATCGAAAGTTGTGACCTGCTCCAATAAATCTTAATTAATAATATTATAATAACTGTTATTGATTATTGTTTTTTTCGGATTGGACAATAGTATTATACATTGTTATAGAAACGTTTAGTATGTATTGTCAAATGTCAACACAGTACACTGTTATTATATAGGACGCTCTTGTTAGTTTTGGTCCTTTGAAAATGAGAGATAAGTATATGTTTGGGCTTTTTCCGTTGCACGTCTGTGTTGTGGCTTTGGTATTTACCTTCCTCGTAAGTACCTATATCTACTCTATACGTATACGCTTACCTACGTACTCAAACTGTATCGTTTTTTTACCTTACTGTAAAAATATACACAATCATTATTAGTGATAGTTAAAGTTAAAATTATAGTTACCAAAAAACTTGATGTAATAAGTGTTGAAAAATGTGTCGAGTTTACAATTTACATAAGCTTAACTAATCAGATCTAATCAATCAAATTATAAATGCCTGTTAACTTGTGCGTAGGACTTACTATATTTACAATTTGCTCTCGTATAATATGCCTATCGGCTATCTGATGTAATTTAAAACGTATTACAGTTTCTATGTATTTTAATTGTCAAGGACACTCATAATTTTATCTTATATGATGCGCATTGGTTTGAATTTTTTTTAGAATTTGACATGGTTAATCTTTTTGATAAACGTGTTGGACTACAAAGCGTACAAAGGTAAGTCTTACAACATTAAAAAAATAATAATAAACATCTTATACACTACTGAAAAACAAATTATATTTTTAACAAGTAGGTACCTAATAGAATGCAAAGAATAGTAATATATAACAGCAACAACTAGTTTTTACCAGAGTTCAAGGGCGTTCGCAGGCATTTGTTAAGGGGGCGGGGGTAAATTATTTTTTAAATAATTATTTAAAAAATCTTTATGTTACTTTAAGTAACTAATAACATTTTTAAGTAACCAACTTAGTATTTCCATAAAACAAAATAGTAACGAGTTGTGATGTAAATTAGTTGATTAAAATACCAACTAAGTGATAAAAAATTTACTTGGAAACAAAAAAGTAATTAACTTTTAAATTTAATACCATAATAATATTACTTGAATTAGAAAAATAATCTTTCAGATCAATTGGATTACTATTTTTCCAAAAATTACAGTATGAGCTAGAAACATACAAACAAATAATCAAATGTTAAGTATCTAGAGTTTCTATTCCCTTATTGCACACTATGAAATTAGTAACAGCAGTTTTTATAGTTTGAAAAAATGTATTTTTTAAAATTTTATGAATCAAAAAGGAAAACAAATTTATACATCGATTCTTACATTGATTCATACGTACATTAATGTTTCTGAAAAAAAAAAAAAATAATATTATGTAGCTACACAAAATAACTAAATAACATTTTACATAATTAAATGATTATCAGAGATAAGTAACTATGCCAATTTGAAAACTGACTCAACTAAGTTTGCTTTTTTTTTTTTAATTAAATAATGTAACTAGGTACCTAGTTAGTGTTAGAAACTACACTGAAAAAAGTAACTGCTAACTTAACTTTTAACTTTCTAACGAGTTCCTAGGCTTGATGAACAGCAGCTGCTGTCGCAGCGCATTGAAAATTATAAATACCGTAATACTACAACTGTATTAACTATAGAATTTCATTGTATTTGGTTGTTTACTGTTACTGTACTCCCGTCGTTCACTATAAATAATCATGGGCACAATTTGAAGATGTAAAATTAAAGTTTTTCGGGAATATTAATTGTATTAAGCCCCTCTGAGATGTGCTGTTCTGTGTATTTTTTAACAATTTTTCGGAGCTTAAGACTATAACTAGGTTGAGCCCAATCTAGCCCCACCCGAATCGCTCGTAATGTGATAATAATTTATAACATTGATTCAATTATTTCAGTTGCTTTTGCGCTGGCCATGTTCAGCGCCTTTTGGATCGCCTTTACATGGGGACTAGTGTTTTACGGAATGTTCAAGGTAACCGCGATGACTTGTGTATAAGCTCCGACTTATGTTACACGAATAATACAATAATGACTCGTTTTCTATTTTAACTACAGAAATCCTACTACATCGTTTTCGCGGCGTTCTTGTCCTGGACCGTATTCGTCATTTACTGGCTTCTGGTAGTTCTAATTGCCGCTTTTGTGGGATCAACAAGGTAAACGTTCGTGCGATGTTCATGGCAAACGTCAAATACAACATTATATTGTATCGAGAATAAAAAATATTGTTAGCGGGGAAATGCGCGAGGGCAGTGAAATAACAACAGCCCTCCCCCCGTCCCCCAGTGCAGGGTTCTAAGGAACGAGTTCCTTCGATTTCGTCCACTTTTTAGGAACGTACGTAATGGAATTTCGTTAGTTTTTCGGATGGACATTATTTTTTTGCTTCTTTCGTGTTTACTTATTAAAATGCATTTCAGTCGCAAGTTTTCAATTTCTATCTAGAATTGTTTTTGGCTGTCATTAGTCGCGGAGACAGTGGCGGCGGTATAAGATTTACTCGTTGCCTCAATACTACATTATTGTACGTAAATGAAAATAATCCTTTCAACTTACTAGTTAAACATTATTAGCCAGGACTGTTTTTTTTTTCTTTTCATACCCGACGCACACTCAACTCAAAAACATAACCTTTTATCGAGTATTACAGAAATAGCGACACGTAGAGTAGTAATCCGCACGCAAACGTTAGTTTTACAAACTCCAGTAAATATTCTTAAACCTATCTTGTCGGTGCCCCGTTCCTGAAATCATATTGCGTTCGGAACATCGGCGATTCTTTAGGGCGGGTGTCTGTCGCGCGTCTAAGACAGTTATAATTAAAATTCCAATCACTGAGCGACGTATAGTTTCTATTTTTTGTGCGACGCAAAACGTCCCTTCGTCGGGAACGAGTTTTTAACGTCCGACCGAGCACGAGATTCGGTCCTTTTCATTATTAACAAGACGAAACAATGAAACTCGTCAAAAATAACTTTCCGAGCATTGCCCGAAAAAAATATAAATAGACGATTTTTTTGGAACGTTCACGTCATAGTCCATCGTAGTACGATACGGTTCATAATACCTGTACAATCATAAAATTTACATTAGCCACCCCCCAAACGTTTGACCCGTTTGCTGCAGCCAGATGCTCGTCCAGCACCGGGGCCCGGAAAGCCTGTGGACGGTGTACAACGTGTACAACCACGACCAGTTTGACGTCGACTACGAGTACTACGACCACCTGCCGCACGGACGCCAGCCGGGCTCGATCTGCATAAACCGACTGAGCAGCGGCGACGTGATCGCGGACCGGCCGCCGGTCGCAGCGCCGCTCTTAATGCGCGACGCCGATTACACCAAATGGCTGCTGTTCATCGCGTGTTTCTCCGCGTACGCTTGTAAGACTATAGACGCGTTCATGGATAATGGATGTCGTTACGAATGATGTTTGGCATTTTTTTTCGAACAAAAAAATGCGGCACACAGTGAATACACACAATTTTATGCTTTTTACTCATTTTTCGTAACTCGGGAGGAAAAAAAAACGTTTTTTTTCAAGCGGCCAAAGAAAACGTGACTTGTTGTCGGCCACGTTTTTTACGGTTTTACCGACTCTGAGATTCTTAAAACGTGAGTCGGTAGGCCACTAAATCTGTTTGAAAACTCGGAACTCGTTTACGATAATAATAAAAAAACAACGCACTTTTAATCAAACGAATCTTACTGTAAATCGCTTTTACCGTCGGATAATTTTGTTACCGCATCAACATCCCCCTTTTGACGCCTTTTGTCGGAGCCCGTCTCACACATGATGTCTACAAAACTATCGGTATATAGTAAATGACACGAATATTTGAATTTCGTGCAAATTACAATTCGAATTTTAAATAGACGGTGTTGTGAACTATTATTACAAAGTGGTAAACTTCGGTAAGTACGTGTTACAAAAAAATTCTCTGCCTGTAGCCACAATGGTGGTCAAAATAACGATTTAGTGATATTATTTTTTTAGAAAACCGTATTTTGTTCGGAAAGGGTACCATCGTCTTTGCGCTCGTAAAATGTTTTTGTTTTTTGTTTTAACGCGCGATTTCAACAACGTATTTTCAGACCTCATTTTCGGATCTTGGTACGTGCTGTCGTGGTACTTCCGAAAAATACGTTTCGAGCTGCTCTGCGTGTGTCCGGCCGAGTGCTTCTTACACGAAACGTGTTGTCCCGAAGGAATGCCGCCCGCGCGTCATACGACGGGTGCCGCCCAGCAGCGGTTTCGCTTTGGATGACCGTTCTCCACCACTGTCTGTAAGATTGTAAGAAAACGAAAATGTTCTCAACCGAAGAGGGTTATTTTCGTTCGCAGGGCAATCGGCACGTTGTTAATTTGTTTCGCGTTCAGAGTTTGTCCAGAAACTGCAAACCAAAAAGGTTTTGCAAAATAATAGCCGATACCTAGCTGGTTCTTGCGTTCCTAACTAGATATCCGTAATACAAATTTATAAATGTTGAGAAATTTCAAAGTTTTCCGTTTTTAAAAAATTTTCTAAACACACCAAACCGATATTTTTATCCCGTTATCCCGTCACACGTGTATGAAAATTTCAAAGAATTTGATACGGTTTTTGGAGGAGCTGATTAACCGATATAGGCATTTAATAGTCTAGTTTGCAATTTCTTTAAAGGGTGCTCGAGGGTGGGAGATATCAGGGAATTCGACCCCCTCGAATGATACGTACAATTGCTATACATATATTACTGTAACCGTTCCGATATTGAGGAACTTTGGAAACTTGAGATATCTTGGTTTTGTTTTTGAAACAATTATTTTTCTCCGTTTTGTCCATTAATAATGGCGATGATTACAAAATTATGTTGATATAAGTCATTGGCTTGAGACTGTACTCTGGAAGTTTTTTTTTGTTGTGTATTTGCGGAGCTACTTTCCAAATTCAAAAAACAAAAAAGGCTAATTTTCCATAAGTTCTTAAAATTATTTTTTTTTTACGTATTTAGAAAGGGTTTAATGTCACAAAACTTCAATACAATTTAAACATCGTATTTTGATTAATAAACGTTTATTTTATATTGGTTTTTTTTTAATGCAATTTTCACACATTATTGAAATTAATACCTCAAAATACGTCACAAAAATTTCAAATAGATTCGATTATTTTCATGCTAATACAGTATTGTAATCACCACATACAAGACATACAAGCTAGATTATTTATTTTAATAATTTTTTTTTTTAAATAAATAAGATTTTAACAAAAACAATAATACAATAAATAAATAAAATAGTTTGAAATAAATAAAAGATACTTAACAACAGATCTTTTTAAAAATACAGTAAAAAAAGTTTGGTAAAGTCATAGCATAAATAGTAAATATTTAAAGTTATTCTTATCAATAGTTAGGAATCAACAGACGTTGAATAATGAATTGTAACATTAAAATAATTAGTCACACACGTATTTAACAATGATCATTAGATCTAATTTTATACCATCAGTTTTCTTGGACTGTGGGATGGTCAGCACCGAGCAAAACTTGGATTTCATCCATAGTTTTACCTTTGGTTTCAGGAACAGCAAACAACACGAAAAATGTGCCAAATACACTAAACATTGTGAAGAGCCAGAATGTATTGTAAATATGAATGGCATCTACTAACGATGTAAATAACTTGGTTACTAGAAATACAAAAAACCAGTTGGTCATACAGACTATTGAACAAGCGATTCCTGAAAAAAAAAATAAAAATAAATTCAACAATTAGTTTTATTACCAAACATTTTTTCCGACCATCCACTGTTATCTGAATAATTTCAATAAATACATATAGCGTTTTAATTTTCAACCAACTATTAATGTACAAATGATCTTTTTGATTGGTTTTTCTCTCTCTTTTTCTTTCAATGTCCATTTTGATAACCAATCTTACTGCTTATATTTCCTCTCAGCTCTCTTAATCTCATACCCAAACCATCTCAGTCCATTCTCTCTCGTCTTGTCCACTATCGACATTATACCAACAGTAACTCTTATACATTCTTTCTTTATTCTGTACACTCAGTACCTATATTTATACTAGCGCCTAGCACCTTATTAAAAATATCTTTCAACCATCCAATGTTTATATTTTCTACATCTCTGCAGACATTTTATTTGATCCTACTGCTTTTTCATTCTTCATTGCCGTCATCACGGCCTTCAATTTCTCCTAACTAACTAATACTGTCAAACCTCTGTTCAATGAACTACTTTCTACAGCTTCTCTTAGGTATTTCTTATTCAGTTATCTCTCACAATATTCTTTCAATCTCTTTATTACATTTTTATAATTTGTTAACACCCTATTACGCTCTTAAAAGTAATAGAAGTGGACAATTTGTATTGAAATGAATTATTTATCTGAATAATTAACATACTATTAAATTATTTAAGTTGATATAACAAAGTAAAACTATTGTTTATCATTACTGTACTCCACGTAGCTATGAGTTGGAAGGCCTCTAAAAACCATTAAAACCCCCTCAAAAATGTGTGAAATATTTGTGTACAAGTCTAAAATAGTTACTCAACAGTCATCATAAATTAAAATTTACTTTAAACATCCATGTTTGTTATAAAAATTAACATTATAAAATAATAAATTTGCACATCATTAAAGAAAAATCATTCACAAAACATACCTTTAATTTGAATAGGGAATATTTCACCCATCAGCATCCATGGAATTGGACCAAAACCAATGGAGAATAAGATTATAAACATACACAATGCTATTAATGGGACAAATCCAAAATATGAAACATTGTATTTGAAATACTTCAAGTAAAAAAATCCACCAATGCAGAATGTACAAAGTCCCATTGTAATAACAGAATATAGAAGTAAAATCTTTCTTCCTAGTTTATCAACAACTAGGGTAGAAACGTACGTAGACACTACAGCCATGACACCAATAATTACAGTGCATATATTTGGTTTTAACGTGCTGCCAGTGGCCTAAAAAACAAATGTTTTCAAATAAGTAGTTTAATTATAAATTGGTGTACTTTAACAGATTTTTTTACTTCAAAAATGGTTGTTGAATAAAAAACAACCGCATTACACCCACTAAACTGCTGAAAAACCATGAGTCCAAGACCCAAGATAAGACCACGTTTAGCTGGTGTAGTTTGAAACGCTTTCATGATTGGGATTCTCTCTTGTTCAGTCTGAAAGAAAAATATTATTTTTTAAATAATTCTTCTGCCCGTTAAATTAGGTTTATGTTCTTTTGTACCTTAGCTAAAAAAGTTTGCATTTCTTCTAACTCTCGATCCACATTACAGAAAGGCCCGCGGAAGAATTGTAATGCTAAACGAGATTTTTCAACATTGCCTTTCATGAGGTAGAATAATGGACTTTCTGGAATTAATGTCACTAAACATAGAATGTAAATCACTGGAATTATAGCACAAGCGATAGATAGGCTTAACACATTTGAAAACTGTAAAATATAGGTACATTAACTTGAGAAACTTCAAATATTCAATGATATTATATAAAAACATACGTAAAGACTTACAAATAATCCCATGACGTAAGTATATAGGATTCCTACATTGACTTGTAACTGAAAATATGTGCCTAATGTACCACGGATTTCTTTTTCAGCTATTTCTGCAGTATACATTGGTACTACACCAGAGTAGAAACCGCTAGCAAAGCCAGTTAAAAATCTACCGACACAGATCCACGCCACCTAGAAGAATAATACCTATCTATCATCAGCTATGTGGATTAAAAACGGAGAAAAAAAAATGCATACAGACTGAGCACATATTATAGTTGTCCAACCAGCAAGTGTGGGTATAGTCAACACAAGCATCAGACTTTTACGTCCCATTTTGTTCACTAGACCAGCCATAAACACGCAACCCAATAAGGCGCCTAGTGGCATAAACGCAGCTATCCACGACACATTTTCTTCGGTCACAGGAAACGATTTATTTCCCTTCATAAATGGACCTGCTGGTGCTGTCCACCCTAGAGTGGTACCCATGATGAATCCTCCAATAGTCACTAGCAACAGTACGTTTAAAAGATAGATTTGTAAAATAACTTTTAGCTTGGTTATAAGTAAATATACACAAACTTACCAACTATGGCAGCTAAATATTGAGGCCATCTTTGACTTCTTGTTTGGGGCGCTTCACTTTGAATACTATGTGCCATAGTCGTACTTGTAGACACTTTGTCAATAAGAGAACTTTGTTCGCAGTAAACTTCCTACAATCCGACGGTATCTTTTTTATTTCAATCAAACACAATCGATTATAATACATTTTCAAAATAGATTTATATTTTATTAGGACTCAGGACAAGAGAATGCTGTAGCATTAAAATACACAATCCCCACATTTATGGTGAGGTAACTGGCCTATGGATACAAATATAAATTTTAAATACCTATGTATTAATTTTGATAGGTAACTAGGTAAATCAGTAAAAAAAATTGTTTTGGGTAAAAAGACCTCGCCAAAAGTACTCTAGCCCCTTCAGATTATGTCTGTATCCGGTTCTGCTTACAGCGACGATTAAAATACCTTGGGACTATGATCGTCATCTTCATCGCTGGAACTATGAATTTTACGAAACATTTTACAAATTGTATCTTTTGTTTTCGTATCAAAATAGTATTATACTGGATAGACAATTATTATTAACAATTATTGTTGAAACTTGATATTGTCTTGCAACGATTGATTTTTTGAATGATAAAAATAATGTAAATTTATGAAAAGTTGTAGCTTAATAGTCGACAATAAACTTGCAAAAAGGGTAAAAAGTAAAAATTGTGAATGTGATGTTTATTATACCTAATATTATAAACTATTATTGTGCCAACAGCAACATGTACATTCAATCATCAAGTGTCACTGATACCATGACAAAAACTGACAACTGATAACATGTAACCGATTAATTTTTTAAGGAGTTGGGGGTAGGCAATTTTTTCTCAAGAAGATTTCTTACTTTCTCTCGAAATCTCTAAAAGATTCTTTAATAGTTTTACAAAATAAATCACAATTTATCAACTATTATTGTTGATTGCTGTTACTCTTTTATGGTTTATCATACTTATTAAACACCTCTACTTCTACCTACATCTGATGTGGATATTAGACGTTGAAACACCACGATAAGTCGAAACATTCCCGTCAATGTCTATAATACCGACCTATCCAATAAATTATGAGCTCGTAAAATTGCATTTATATATGTCTCTTTGGTCTAGGGATAAAATACAAATTTGTGTAACGACATTATGCGTGCAACGTTTGATAAAAATTAGCCCCAACAAAAATTTTCGTTTAAGCTCTTCAAATCGCGTCCCTTATACACCTTCCTTATTATAACGGTCCCATGCAAAGTATGAATTTAGGTGTTTATGCCGCTTCATACCTTTTAACAATCAATTGTTTCTCTGCGGATCGAAAAGTTTCTACATAAATAAAAAACACGTTACCTATTCGGTAAATTGGAAACCGCTCTTATTTTTTCTCTGCAGTCTATCACATTCTAATCGTAGGAATTTGCTCTTGTAAAATTTATATTGATCTGATGACGTGATAATAGGATTCTGAATTCTGATTTGAATTCGTCATGGCGTCTACTCGAAAATGAGTGTCCAACAGTTTAAGTTTATTTATGTTTTCCGAACATTAAGAATCAAAATTCTAATTTGGTTTGTATAAATTAAACAGATCGATCGGAACATTCGGCAAGCAAAACGTCTAAACTCTTACGTGATTTGTGTATGATTATTGATTTGGTGGCCCAATCCCCGGCACTTTTTGCGTAAAATCTAACCATACCCTCGCTGCCCCGCACAAACAAACTTTCTTTTTCCCGACTGGTTATAAGTAATAACTTAGACATTATAACATAAAATTGAGGGTTTTTTTTTTGTTAATTATACAAACAGTAAAATACTTGGATAAAAACTGATATTAATTTAATTGCGTAAAATAATATTATTATATAAATTGTGTATTGTTATTAGTTTAATTTATATAATAATTACGAGTACCTATGTACGTAACATAAATTTATGTAAATAAAACGAGATAATAAGTAATTATTACCGGTGGTTACAGATAGGTAGGTAATTGTTATAATAGGTACCTGTAAAGAAGTATTCAAAAACCAAACAATTCGAACGAATCTATTCATTAAGTACTCGTTTAGATAAACGCAAAAATGTGTTTCGAATAATTATTATCTTCTGTAACAAGTACTTGTGCCCATGAAGTGGCCATCGTAATACTATATTGTAGGTAATGTTATACAGCGGCTTCCTGTATCTGTTCTCTGACATTTGCGTGACACATGAACACATGGTGTAAATTGACATCGCAACATAAAAAGCGAAGGTTAAATATTATTTTAGGGTTCATTTATATGCACTGCCAACACTATCGTAAGCGGTTGGTTTGAAATGCATTTGACATTAAACAGTTTGCCGAAATCCGTAAGTGAAAATAGCGCTTAGGGGCTGCTAAGCTCCCCCCAAAAATGTCCATAGCCCTCGAAAAATCGAGCGCAGGAAGATAGTTTTTTCGGGCTATGCCAAATGTCTCTCTATTGATGCTTTATTGGTTGGCCGAAACATTTTATATTTTGCACCGATGCGTTCAGACTAAGTTCCCCTAAGCCTAGGGACTCTAAAAATGTTATTAGTCGATTTCCGTCGTGTGACTTTTTTTAAAAGTCGTAAAAACAAAAAAAAAAAAAAATCTTCGTTCGCGCGCCATGCGACTGCAGTATTTTTTTGAAAAGTCCACGCGCATTTATATACTTGCGACAAAATCTGCAATCCTATATATACACGTAATTTCCGTGTTTGCATAAAAACTATAAACAGCGTTTTATATTACGTAAAGATTTTATTTCGTTAAATATTCATTGATAATAAGTTAAAAACACAACTAAGCACGTAGGGACTCGTTAACTGTACAGTGTGTATCGTTGCGTTGGACTCTTTCGCTATTCGTCATTTCGGCGACACGTATAAATAACACTGCAGTTACATACTTATTCCCAAAGTGTGTTATACATTATCACAGACACAAAACACGTCAAAATACCTGCACTGCGACGACGGTCGTAAAACGCGTATTTTAGGCGATTCACGCGAGTAAAAAACGAAAAACGTCGTATACAGGATTCGGTACGTCAACTATTACGCGTCAAGTCGACGACGAATGAATAAATATAAGTATAACATAGTAATAATAACAATAATATGATGATGATGATGATGATATGCGTATAAATTATATCGATTATAATATAAAAAAAAAACGTTTTATGCGAACGCGCGACGTGCGATCGTGTCGATAGGTATAATATAATACAGCGTTTGCAGGATTTATGAATATTTGCGTTTTTTCGTAGTCGTCGAATCGTACGACGAAAAAAATTCTATCGGTGTGTACCTATCATATAGCACGGCCGTAAATCGTAACGTATTGTCACGTTGATACAATAAATTAATTAATAACGCGACGATGTTTACGAAACCGCCATGCGACTACATACACACCGCATGAAACTCTGCGCACGTGACGACTACGTTTTTTTTTTTTGTGATATTTTACACAACGAACGTAACAAAAAATAACACCTATGGCAATATAATAATATCGTGACCTATACGATAGGTAACAACAATAATATTATCGCTGTCTATATACGATTCGTATAAATAATATCGATTGCCAATAAACACCCCGATCGTGATGTGAGGCTGGGCGTGTATCACGGTTAACTCGTCGATCGGTACGGTCGTCGATCGAGCCGTCAACTCTGTTTTTCCGTCAACTTGATTTTTTTTTTCAATTTCAGCTGTACGATGCATGGCGAGTGATACGTTCAAAACGAAATTCTCGGCGAGAAGAAAATTTCAAACGCGAGAGACGGTTTTTTCGAAGCGAACGTCGTTACAATCGGAGAAGAAGAAGAAGAGAGAGAAAATCGGAGAGAAGAATGAAAAAAAATCGAACGAGTTAAAAAAAAAAGTTGTCAACTCGCCCGGCCTCGATGTTTTGCAGCAACACTAATTGTATGTAATAGATATTATCGCGAGTAGGTGGACCGTTTTTTTTTTTAACACTAAACATTATATTATATTGTTATAACGATGTTTTTTTATTTTTTAGTATTTTTCTTTGATGTCCTGCGGCGGCACCGCGAACGACGGGTGGACGCGCGTCGGCGGCGTGAGATCGCTGCCGGCGCCCAGCAGCTCTTGGATCTCGTCCATCGTCTTGCCCTTGGTCTCGGGCACGACGAACAGGACGAAGAACGTGCCCAGCACGCTGAACGCGGTGAACAGCCAGAACGTGTTGTAAATGTGAATGGCGGACACCAGCGACGCGAAGAATTTCGTCACGAAGAACGCGAACAGCCAGTTGGCCATGCAGGCGATCGAGCAGGCGGTACCTGTACGAACAGGCGGTGGTTATACAGCTGTTATAATGGTATCACGGTCATCGGCCACTTATGCGGATACAGTGGCGGCGCCAGGGGTGAACATATTTATGTATCTTATAGTTATCAAAAACGGAAATAAAAATATATTGAAAACAGACTGTTGATGATATTTTATTCTAATAATTTTGTCTATCGAGTGTAAACTTATACGTAAAATATACACGGTACACGTTTTTCTCGTTGTTATCGAGAAATATTCATCATCCATCCCCTTAAAAACGGTCATAGCTGTCCTGTACACACACTGTAGCACGCACATGGTAGGTACAAAATATCGCGCGCCCGAATTCATACGGTCCACTCGAAAAATATCGAATAAACTTATTCTCGGACCAAGTTAATAATGTTTTAACCGTGTGCACACAGTTAATGCCGCCGCTTTTGTTATATTTGCGCTTTTTTGTTTGTTTACGCGATGTACCTTTGATTTGCGCCGGGAAGATCTCGCCGATCAGCATCCACGGGATGGGTCCGAAACCCAGGGAGAACAGCACGATGAACGTGCACATGGCCGCGAGCGGAATGAATCCGATGGCCGACACGTCGTGACCGTTCTCCTTCAGGAAGAAGAACACGCCGATCAGCAGCGTGCAGATTCCCATCACGACGATGGACATCAACAGCAGGATTTTCCTTCCCAGCCGGTCGACGACCAGCGTCGAGACGTACGTGGCCACCACGGACATGACGCCGACAATGATCGTGGACGTTTCCGGTTTCATCGAGCTGCCGGCGTCCTGTGGGCGCGCAAGCGAGGATACAGTTATGTGTGAGCACGCTTGTGTACGATTCAGTGGCGCGAACAGAAATTGACTCGGGTACCCATGTATAAATATGGAAATAAATCGCCGATTATACAATGACGTGTGTACGTTTTTAGTATTCGCACCAAAATCGGACTCGGTTATTTGTGTACTCGAGCAGGGAGACTTAGTCGGACAGCTTAACCCCTAAAGCGAACAGCCACAACATTTTGTTTTTGACGGTCCCTTTCCGTAAATGGCTTTTCGTCATACAAATTTTCGACTTTCCCCGAACGGTTGACCAAAGTTGTGCCTTCGGACGTATTTTCAAGGAGTATGTCAATAGAGCACGTTAGAGAAATATTAAGAAAACAGAAAATTTCGGGATATCATACGGATACGGAACGCTACATTTCATCGTTATTTACTTGTTTTTATTTACTCTACGATATAATGTACCGTATGATCTGTTTTTTTAATAGCTGGTTATAAATCTACAAGTTTGCTAAAAAAAATCACAACGGGGGCTGGAGGAATATAACTCCCGATTTGCACGCGCCACTGGTAATTATACTTTTTTTCTGTAGATGGTAAAGCGTTTTTTACTTTAAAAATGTTCGTGGCGTAGAATATGATGGCGTTGCATCCGCTGAACTGTTGCAAAAGCATTACTCCGAGACCGATGAACAGACCGCGTTTGGCGGGCGTCGTCTGGAACGCTTCCATGATCGGAACTCTTTCGCTTTCGGTCTGCGGAAAAAAAAAAAATTACATCGATTTCAACGTTTTTTGATTTCTTTCAAACTGTATAATACAGACATAATGCGTTTTCCAGTCGACCGTACAAATTATAACAATATCGAATTTACGCTGCAATAAATACGTATCGATCAATCGGAAAATAGTCAGTAATTCTCTGTAGTTTATGGTACGTTGTGAGAATATTCTACTGTTCATTTTTACGGTAAGTATTGAAAAAACAAATTTTAGCTGGTAAAAGTTAGAACGATGTAGTAAGAGTAATTTTTTTTACATTTTTTTGATAAATAATGAAAAAAAACTGCACTGTTCGTGAGTAATTTATACTCAACGTGTAGTATTTTTGATTGTTTTAATAACTATAGGGATTTTGCACAAAAATACATCGTAAACTATACGGTTACTGTACTCTGGAACTAATTGCAGTTACAAGTCGTACACGTATATGATATGCGATATTGTACTCGTGTATTGACAAATTCATATTTAGATGTCACCGCCCCCAATACATACCTTGGCTAACGAGTCTTGCATTATGGACAGTTCTTGGTCTACGCCGCCATATGGTCCGCGGAAGTATCTCAACGACAAACGTGCTCTTTCGACGTTTCCTTTCATCAGATGGAAAGTCGGACTCTCTGGTATCAAAACCATCAAACAAGCGTACACGATCGGAATTATGGCGCAAGTGATGGACAAGCCGAACACTTCAAACTGTGAATAAAAAACGCGTAGCAAAAAAAATTATTTCGACTGTTACAAAACCTGTTTTTCCACACAAACTTACGTAAGATCCTACGACGTAGGTGAACAATATGCCTCCGGTAACTTGCAACTGGAAGTACGTGCCCAGGGTACCACGAATTTCCTTTTCGGCGATTTCGGAGGTGAAAAGCGGCACGATTACAGAATACGAACCGGTAGCGAACCCGGTTAAAAGTCTACCCACACAGATCCACGTTACCTTTCGATAAACAATATTTATACAGTTTTAAAGTAGGTAAAAAAAAATTTTTTTAATTTTTTGATCGGTTTATTTTCTGAGAGATATTCGGTAAAAAAAAAAAAAGGTTTTTAATTACAGATTCGGCCCATATTATCATTCCCCAACCGATGAGCGTGGGTATGGTCAACATTAACATCATGTTTTTACGACCCAACTTGTCAACGAGGCCGGCTGTAACTGGACACGCGAGCATGGCGCCAAGCGGCATAAACGCTCCGATCCAAGCTAGATGTTCATCCGACACCTCGAACACATATTGACTGCGACCGCTTTTTATCATTGGACTGGCTGGAGCTGTCCATCCGAGGGCTGTGCCCGCGATGAACCCACCAATCGTCGCTGTAACATTATTTATTTATTTATTGATTAAAATTTAAAAAAAAAATTTTTTTCGCGTCAATTTGATCGTTTCTAATCGTTCAAATTCTGAGCGCAACCACCAGAAACGAGGAACGCGTATGGATTTTACGTTGACGTTTTTTTCCTGTGAACAGTTTTCATAGGGTACGGTAGAAATGTCGCCCCGATATGTATAAAGAATAAGAATAGACGATTGTCCCGGGCAGAACTTTATTTGAAGTATTTTCTGTCATTTCGATTATTCTCCGAGTATCTGTTATGTTCCGACGGGGAAAAAATCAAAAATTTCAATACAACGTTAAAAAAAAAAAAAAAAAACGAAACCTACTTTGTCCAGTTTTTGAGCGATTTACAGAACTTTGAAATTTTCTAACCTGTCGATAACCGCAATTATTGTTCCATCAAACATTAAAGTTGTTGACGGATTAGAACTGTAGGTAATACGGTTTAAACAATTTGCAATGCATATTTTCCTGTTCGTCGTTAAAACATTTCGAAAATCGCTCGTCGATAGTTTTGGTCAACGAATATTTTGACATAGTTATTTTTTCGTTATTGGCGTTTTATTTTTTTTTAACTCCTCCAAAAATATTGAAATAAATTAAATGTTATACAAATTCAAACAATTTTAACCATTTTTGGACTGAATACGGTATACTTTAGAATATTAAATTATTTTACTGGAACTTTTGCAAAAGTTTCACAAAACGTTTTCCTTCGTGCTGTT
>CM029363.1:20452376-20471446 GCA_017140985.1 Hormaphis cornu | reverse complement strand
CGTTTTTTTATTTTTTTGTACGACACAATAGTTATTATTATTATAAAAAAAAACAATATTGTAAAAAAGTGCGTAAAAAATCTTTTACTATATGTATTATGCTTAATCATTTGCTTTTTCAGCAACCGGTAGGCAGTTAATTAATTTTTTTTTTTTTTTAAGTACAAACTGTTTGTAAGACGACTGCATGATATAACACAAAAAGACAAGGAAAATATATATTAATACTCTTGGCCCGTTCAGAAAATTTTGAATAGGACTCTTAAAACAATTGATTTAAACATGTGTGTAATTTTCGTGTTGTATTGATGTAAATATTTTTTAAACAAAATAATAAAAAAAGATCCAGCATTTATGTTTAAAACGTAATAACTAATATCAATGTATCATTTTAGTACTACGAAACGTATACACTATAGTCTATTTACATACATATTATAATAATATGAATAATGTATAATATATTCAAATATATACGTCGAATTTTAGATATGCAGTCCGTATATATATATATATTTCCTAGTGTAGTGAGTAGTGAGAATTACAATTATTATTAATGGTAAGTACATGAAAAAAAAAATCAATGAATATTTTTTATTATTGTTTTTAAATGCAAATAAAAAAAAACTAAAGTATAGAAAGGGAACGAAAAATGTAATTAGTAAAACTATAACCTAATGCTTTTATAAATGAATCAGCTTTTTCTTTTGTTTTTATACGAATATCTGGTGGCACTACATCATATGTAGCTATTTTTATTCTGTAATTCGGCCATTGATACTTTATTTGAAAAAAATTGAACTCTTCTATTCAGTTCTGTCCCATGTACTAGGTATTTAATTTGTTTTTTAAACTTTTGTGTTTTTTAAGTCGAACAAAGATGATAATTAATTTTTATTACATCGTTATTATTTCAAATACGATGTATAATACATATTATACTATTTTACACCAACAGGCAGTAAAAGTAACGTAACTACCTAGTGTTTATTGGGGTGAAAAAAACGAAATTTTCAAAAAAATTATTTCACTAATTTATATTAATTAATATCAATGTGTGTATTTATTTTCATGCAACAACAGTACAAGTAGAGATAAATTAATGAAACGTAATGTAAACTTAACGAGTTAATTTTCAACGCTAGGTACAAGGTTATTGGGAAAAATTGATTTTATTTGCATTTTTTCTATCGGTCAATTAAAACATTTAATCTCTTATAATATGGAGTTAAAGAAAACACCGTAATATTTATCTTATATTCATTTATCATTTGAAAATTATGTCAAATAATTTGATAAAAATAATTATGTTTAATATGTCTATAATAAGTTTTTAGTAATTTTTAATAAGTTGTAGTACAAAAGTATTAAAAAAAAAATTAAAACCATTCAACTTTTGACGGATATCTGAACCATAAAATCCATGCCAAGGCAAGTTAATGATTTTTAGAGATAATGATAATGAGTTTATCTACCTTTCGTGTTGATCAGTAAACGAACAACTAACTTAACCAAAATCAATTCGATTTTATTGAACGTGTTAAAGAAAAATCGATAATTTATGAATAGTTACAACTGCGAAAATAAAATTTAAATAAACTTAACCGTTCAAAGCGTTAAAAAGTAAAACAAAAACACTTTAATTTTAAGTCGATTTAAGTAGAATGAGATATAATTTAAAGTCGGAACTATTGGAAGTAATCCATTTACTTCCAAAAAGTTTAAATTAACTTAACTTAAACTTTTTAACTCGTCGATAAGAATTGCACTTAAAATATCACTTTTATCAATTTAGTTTAAAAATTTAATTTCCCTCAAAAATATACACGTTTGGAATGAAAAAAAAACAATAACACGTCTAAAAAGACGTGAATCGCTTACAAGTGCTTTTTATTATATTGTTTAATTGAACAGGAAATGAAAAACAAAATCTTATCTGGGAAAGATTCCCGGTTTTAGTAGAGTAAAAAAAAAAAAAATGATAAAAAATTGATAGTTGGTGTTTTTTCATGGTACTTACTCGTGTTTATTCATAGCGTGATATTATAATCATTTTTCAAAAACACTTGAAGATTGAATCGAATTGAATACACCGCTTATCAGTATATATACTTTATATATCATATAATTGTGTGGTACCTATTCTCTATACGTGTTACGCGATACGTAACGTCGTGACAAATTAGTGAATTTTAAAACATTATATAGTACACAATAATACGTAGGAGGGACCTTATTGTTTAACTGTCTGTAATGTCAAACGCGATTAAAAATTGTAAATTTACAGCTATTTCGCAATATTAATAATATTCGAAAATAACGCGTATATAGGGCACCTCTCGTAATATGCAAGAGCTATTGTATGTCGAGTATAAGACGTATAAAAAGGACCAAGAAGGCCCTCCGGTAACACACCTGGACGGTAAATTAACAAACAGGCAATACAGACCGTGACAGTAAATATTTATAATACATAAATATGTCATCTTAACAGTTATTACTTACCGTTCAGTAATGTTATTTTAAATTTTTTTTACCTTTTAAAACGATGCGCTCGGTTTCGGACGCGGACTCGAGAACAGGGTTGCGGCTTGCGTTGCGCGTGGTTCGTCGCTCGGGGAATACGCAGGGGGTAGAAGCTATACGCGGGTCGTCGGGTTATTTGGCTTTATATTGTACAGTTATAATTTAATAATTGTTATGTTTTCTCGTTGGAACGAAAAACAAAAAAAAAAAAACAAAATAAATATAAATTCCAAAACAACCGCCTACGGCGCGTGCAGGTCTGTCTACCGCGATTTCGGGCGAGCAAAAAACAATACAGTTATATTTTTATAATTATTGTATTATTGCGAACGCCGTCAACCTTCTCGGACCGCAGTCAACACAGAACTAATGCTGGCCGGTCCGCGGCGCAGCGGTTTTAATATAAGCTGCACGCGCGTCTCTATAGTACATTACGGTTAGGTTGTGGTTTTCCTTCCTCGTCTTCCGCCCGTTCCTGCGTAATCGAGTAATTATTATTGTTACGATCGTTTTTATTCCCCTGCAAATGCGGATTCTGCGAGGCGACATCCTTCGCGAAGCCCGCGCGTTAACCTTCCGCAAGAGCCGTCACGACCGACGCACGAACCGCTCGCGTCTCGTTCACATGTATATGTGATGGAACGGTAACCTGCAGCCAGTGGCGTAGCCAGGATTTTCGGCTCGATCTTTAAATAACACTTGATAGTTGAAAAAATGTTTGGCTTCGACAGCACCGTAAGGGCTTCAAATGAAAAACTTCTCGCCGGCCACCTTCCCTTTGGCGCGCGCACCACAGCTGTGTTGATAAGAAAAAAATACAGTTTACACACATCGAATAGGCATTTTTTTACAAGGTGTTAAAAAACACTGTTCATTTTTCTACGGCGTATAAATTGTGCCTTCAATAGGTACACGTTTCCTAAATTCGCGGGGGGAAAAAAAAGACAATTTTGAAGAAGAGGTTAGGGCGGTTGCTCCCCTTGTCTCCCCCCGTAAACTGATCATAAAACTGTACTGTGCAGCACGCGTGATTACGTGACAAACCCATAAGGGTGCTAGGGGGCCCTCTAGTGGTCAGTGGCGGTGAAATGATTTTGTCGTGGCATGTGGTGGGACGAGGGGGATTATTTTTAACTTGCGTGGATTTTTTTATTTAAACGTTGATATTTGATGTCTCGAAAACACGATTAAAACTGCTAAAAAATACGTTAAATAGTGTTGTGGACTACGAAATTGGTCACCGCGCTTCGGTCGCGGTTTATAAATCGTCGCTCGCATACGGACGAAACAATATTCTGATCGTGTAGTAAAAATACCGAACTATGAAACGTATTAAACGTTTTTCGCCGCTAATTTTCAATAAGTCTATAAACAAAAAAAAAAATTGTGTAGAAAAAATCCCTAATTTTTTTTTAACCACGTACAAAAAAATTTTACGATCGTGTTTATTAGTTATGTGCAAGTCTAAAAATTGAAAATTAAAGTTTTCGAAAAATGCTCGTAACGATTTCTAATAACTCGTATTTCGCAATAATTTTTATCGAATTAAATTTGTGACCTCATTTACGAATAATTATTTTTTTTTTTTCATTTTCCTTCAGTTATACGTCGTGAATTAAAAGGAATATTACAAAAAGAACACAATTGTCGAGGGACGTGATGAATAAACATCGTAAATTTTTCTAATTTTTTCATTTTTTTTATTATTTTGTTGGTTGAACGCTAAAACTGAGCAAATTTTGAAAAAAAAACTCTAAAACAAAATATATCATCTAATGCCAATATTTTAGCAGCACTTTAATAACTTTTTTACCACCTTAAATGTTAATTGAAGAAGAAAGACCATAAAAAATGGAACACGTATGTATTTATTTGTGAAATAAGTGCGTACATATTTCACAACATGCTCTGAAAAAAATACAAGGTGGATCTATCCCCCTCGCTCTCCGTTCGACCGCCACCGCACCCTCGACTTTTTAAAAAGAAATACTCAGAATCTCAGGGGAGATTTATACAAGTTAAGCCCCCCCCAAAAAAAAGTTTTATTTTTAGAGCTTTTCAATCATCTCTGCTCCGAACCTTTTGTTGTCCTAACTCTTGTGGTCGCCGCCGATGGATACGAAAGATAACGTACGAGCAAAAATATTATTATTTTTTCTGTACGACAGGGGCGGATGGAGTCCCTGAACCCCACGAGTTGTACACATTTTGTTTAAAAAATGTTTTAACAAATTTACTTTACTGTAGAGAAAAAATTAATTTCCAAAAAAAATATTTCACGAAAATCACGGGACAGCCCCTAAACTCTAAAGGATAGGGCCCTACGCAGCTGCCTATAACGCGTTGTTCACCTAGGCGGAAATACGGCCCTGGACGGACCAGGAAGTGGAGATTTTCAGACGTATTTCATCGCGTGATACGCACCGTAAGTAAGTGTATAATACCTACGCGTGCCATAAACGCATAGTGATGTTATACTATACTTTATGCAGTCGATGCCCTTCCGAGACAAATCGCGATATCGTACTTCTCGGTTTACGTCGATTTCAACCTGACCTAACCGAAGGTGTACGCGGATTCGAACAACCACTGTTTGTACCGTTTCCCCTCCTGCTCGGTAAAAAACGAAAAAAATAAAAAATAAATCTATAAAATATTATGTACGGTCGAACGCGTCAAAAAATGATTGAGCCGGCCTTGCGCCGTGTACAATAATAATAATAATAATACGTAGGTACAATATATGTATAATATAAAATCGACTTGCAAACTACACGTACTACGATATTTATCATCGATGATCTTTGTAACCGATTTTATGTACACGTATTATAATTCGTATAAAGACCAGCCGTTCCACGTAGTAACAGACAACACAATACGCTGATTTTCCGATAATCGTTCAAATATCGTGTTTACAAATCGCTAATAACAATATTTTGATCGCAACTTCGATTTCGACGACAAGTATATGGTACTACTCGTACACAACGTGACATTGAACGAGACGGATTTGGCAAATTTTTATTCGTTACGATTCGTTCCAGGATGTGATCATAAGGATTAAGGATCATAACAAAGGATGTAATATAGGTTGTATCCCCATCAAAAGTATTTTTTTTTTTTTGCAAACTTTAAGATTTTTCACCTGTATGTTGTTTTTTACTAAAAAAAATACTGCAAATAATGTATAGTAAAAATAATTGAATACGATATTAGGTATATAATATGAATTTTTAGGTATTCAATTAATACGTATAATATGTGAGAATGATAAAAACAATTTTGTATTTTGAATACAATTTTAGCGTTACAGTATACATAACATCCGACATTTTCTGTTTTATTCTCCCTGCTGCTGCGTGTTCTAGCTCTTGATACTCCAAACAAAACAAAAAAAAACGTCTGATTCCACAATTCGAGTCAAACGGAGGCTAAAACCAAAAGAGTGTACGACAAAAAACTATTTTCGGGAAGAACGTGAACATTGAAATAAAATTTTAGGGCTATTCGTGATTTTTTTTGGCCGAATTATACTAGGAAGTTATTCGTATCATATTAAATCTCCGTTGGTGAGCCGAACGATGAAGTAGTGTACATTGTGAATACACAGTGAATAATGAGAAAAAAAGGCTGCACATGGTGTAAAATATTTATAGCTTATAATATTTTATACTATACGATAGGCAAACAACATTGTTATTATATGTAGGCACCTATGTATTATTCATGCGTATTTATTTATTGTACGTTTCATAAAGTCATTATTGAACGTAATAAATTGTGTTTTATAACTTATATGCGAACAAGGTAATAAAAATGAAAATTTGCATAAAATTCTAAATAATAACTTATGCATACTTAAACAGCTATACTTACACAAATGTAAATGAATAGCTTAAAATATCAATGGGAAAAAATTGAATGAACATTTTTTTTATAATTTTAACCCATATTTGTTTTTATTCATAATAATAATTCATTGAAACAAGTAAGCTGTGCTATTTTTTACACGGTAGCAGTGTTCGGTATACGTTTCTTAAAAAAAGGAGTATTAGTCCGTTTTTAGATCCTAATTATAGTTATTACACAATGGGTTCCGTTTTTCGTTCTTTCAAAATAGAATCCGTTCTCTTGCCGTTCCTTAAAAAAAACGAACTAGTTTTTTTTTCGTTCCTTTAAAAGTTTTTGTTGTAATTAATGCGTGTAAAAAAGTTTGAAGCACTTAAGAAAATTTTTGAATATAACTCGAAAAATATAAAAAAATTCAAAAAATGCTTCACCGCAGTGTATATAGGTAGGTATATAATACATATAAAAAAAAAAAAAAATGCTGATAGTTATTACTAATTGAGATAAATATTTTATTTGCAAATACGGAGCCACGGTGAGAGATGTCGTTGTGTGTAGGGTGATTCATTCAGTCATACCACGTTATACATTTTAGTATGACTTTGTTGAAAAATGGGTTCCTTACGAGAAATCTACGTCGTCTTATTATAAGTTATTATAACGTATATCCGCGGGCACAAATCACTTTTTAATAATTAATCGTTGGTTAAAGGCCGTGCGGCCTCATAATTATTGCCCGCACGGCGTACCAGGAAATTTCCCGGTATCCGGATGAGCGTTATGACTCGTATTGGGCATACCAAACTGTATAAATTTTCTTCTGAACCTGTGCCTCCATCGAAATATGATGTCACAGTGTTGATCTAAATCTAAATAGCTTTAACCTACATTTCCCCAGTCATCAAGTCCAAATTGATGCTGGTGTTTTTTTATGGTCCCCCTGCAAAACTTCACTGACCTCCCTCACTAGACTGTGAGACGAGAATTCAAGCATCACCGTGAAGATGTTTTTTCTGATTTTGATAAAATATGTATATATATATTATTTTTTGTAATCGATTTTTTCAATTTAATAATATTAGTCGAATCATCCATAAAATATTAGCTTTACCAACGTCCCTGACAAATATCTGTCATATTATCTATTAAGTAGGTATGTATAGTTTATAATCATTACTCAAACATTACAATAAGCGATACTTGAAAAATAATAGAATTGTATGGTATTTTTATTACTCGATCAAATAATAATTAATAAATTTTATTTGCACTATTTCATGTTTGTGACGTAGGTACGTCATAATGCCTCATTGACCATCATAGTACAGCAAATAATTATTATACGCTAATGAGTAATGACAACTAATATGATATTGATATGAACCCTCTGAATCATTTCAGTGTCATGATTTCTTGCTCTTCAGTCCAATATATGATTATGTAAAAGTAATTTTAAAAATATGTCATCAAATATAGTTGTATTATGCATGTTTTATGTAAAAATTAAGTTAAATTTTAGTATCTATGACTACATTGAAACCTGATTCCAACATAAAAAATTGTTTTTTTATTACATCCAAATTGAGTTTGCCTTAAAAACTCGATAAAAGCTTTCATGCTTTTTAAATTTTGGTTTTACATGTCCTTGTACCGCACTAGAAATTATTCTTCGTTTTTTAAGAGTAATTTTTTATCGGATACAAGTGCACAATAAATGTAAACATTTATTTGTGTTAGAACGTAATATGAAACTATGTAAAAACAAAGTTTTTAATTTTTGAAAAAAAAAGAATTAGGTATTGAAAAATAAATAAATTAAATTTTTTGAAGAAGAAGTCATTGTATTACCATTCAGTTTCATCGTTTGATGTATCATTCAAATATTTTTACCACTTTTTAGTACCTATGTATAAAAAAAATTATATTTTTATTCATTGTAATTTTAATTTGTGGATATTAAATAAATAAAATGAAATTTTCGTGAGATTATCGCCAGTCTCCAATCAAGTATAACTTCTTCAAGTATAACGCTGATAGGCTAAACATATAATTACCTACTATACAAGATTTCGTATAGGGTTTATACTGGAGAATTTAAAATTACGGATGATTGAGACATAACTTACGTACTCGGAAAATCAAAATAATGCTTTTTTTGTTTAGATCCAATTGGCATCTAATTTGAGTAGTTCTCAAATAATAATTATTCTCTTATTTTCACGTACACATAAAACAAAAAAGGTGTATAATTATCATATTACACGTAGGTACTGTTATTACTATTGTATAAACGACTATTTACACATAATATGTACGTAATACGTACTTAGTTTTATTCTAAAATCTAATAAAATCACAAAATACACGAAAACAGTTTGTAAATTATTATAATCGATAGTATGAACTATATTATATTACGATAACGAATTTCAATAAAATACAACGCAACTCCAAATAAACTGAACGTAATTATAATAATCTGCAAGGTATTATGATTATTTTGTTTGACGTATGATATTTTTCTAAAAATTTAAGACGTAATTTGGTAATTCACATTGTTAGACAACAAGCCTTATTGGTTGTCAATAGATGTTATGTAAATTACCGTACTATATTTTCTGAGAAACATTAAACGAGTGGTTTTTACTATTCAAAGATTAATAAATATTGTAAAAATAAAATTTTGCACAGTGTGTAAAAGACAATAATTTTGAATAATTAAGAAAAGGAAGTACCTAAACGAAAATATTACGTTTTATACATAATACAACTATATATTATTCAAACGGTGTTTATAACATCAATATTATTGTTCTGAATAAATTTACGATCTTTCTGAGAATACCATCTTTATACTGTATAAGGCAAACGACCTCGACCCTCAAACAGCATTCATGATTAAAAAAATAGTGTTGATGACATCCTTGTTGTCCTTATATATTCACTCGTCTTAACGCCACAACTACTGCTTTACTAATAATATTTTAACTACATAAAAAGATACGTCTACTAGTATTGAATACCAATTAAACTTTAAGTCAAGGATTTTTTATAACATTGGAAAATAACAAGTTTGATTTGAATTTTTCCCGGCAAAGCTTAACATACTTAGCGACTATAAATTTTGAATAGTTGTAAAAACAAACCGATTTTTATACTTACTCAAAATTATTACATATTTATCAATCAATCAAATCTTAAAAACGATTTCCTGAACAATTTAATAAAACCTACTATCTAGTGAGAACCTTTTAATACTAGACCCACGAGGTGTACTTAAGGTGTTATTGGCTTAAGTTGGAACAGAGATGTGAGATACAAATTTTCACTGCACCCCACTTCCTCACTATTAACACATCAACACTAGATTTTTTTTTTACATGTTTAAAAAAAGTATATTATTGACCTCACTGATGAAGTAAGTCACTGTTTTGAGCGGGTCGTTAATTTGGAAGGTGCAGACTGACGTTTTATCGTACATTTTTAAGCAATGGTAAATCATCCTATACGAAAATGTCGATTCTCAGAGAAATTAGCAGCAGCTGTGTGTCAAATACTATCGAAAGTTTTCAAACCATAAAATGTTTTATTAGCACAAGATCGTTACAGGGACGGTTTTTCAAGGAATTTGTACACAGATAATTTTAAAGAAATGTTTTGAATTTAAAGCATTTAATTCTTAAAATTCGGCAAAGCAAGAAAATTTCAAACGTCAAATAGGTTCAAATAAGTACATAATTTTAATTGTACAATGCGTTTATCATTGGAAACAAAGAAAAAATTATTTGTGTATAGACGGTGGATATAAGCGTGTCGTACAATTTTACTATTTTAGAGTACATAATTTTTAATCGATGCGTTTTGATTGAAAAACAAAATATTCAATGGGGTGTCGGAAATAATAATATATCTGGATGTCTATATATAGTCGTCGGTCAATTGTGTAAAATCTGGCATGGTCGAGTCAAGTAAAATAATAAAACTTTTTTGGAAACCTTTTTTAATTTTTCGAACAAAATCTTCTAACGACTAGCGTGCGTGACGCGAGTTGATTAACGAATAATAAAAAAATGTTATAGTCTGGCTGATAGATATTGGTACTCAACGGTCGTATATATCTAAAAGTACCTACGTTTTACCTTGAATCTTGAATTTCAAATTTTTATTGTAGTTAAACAATAACTACTTATTTCAAAACTTCAGTAGCATCGTGTACCCCACCTATGTATAGGTATTGTGTAAATGCCGTTTAAGGACTTGAACGGATTTCACGCAATCTATTTAATTTTTGTAATCGTTTCGTTTGAAAAACGTTTTAGACGCGTCAACAATAATATTCCGTATTATTTATTTATTTAATACGGGACAAGCCGAATGACAGTGAATACAACAATACACAAGTACACAAAAATAAATAACAACACATTCAATTAAATATAAATAGGTATACAATCAAATTAAGTATAAGAACTAAGGAATAACGGGTGCTCAGTAGCTAGTTTCATCATTCTCAGCTAATAGTTCTATTAATTAGTTAAATAGCTAGAACTGCTAAACGGAATACGGGACGGGACAGAGTACCTTGAACGGTAAGCTGGAAAACTTACTTTAGATAACAGGGCAGGAGCATCGATTTCACCACTAATTAAGTTAAATAAGTTTCAAAATAAGTTTCAAATAAGTTTGGACAAAAACGATTATTCGTTCTCACTCCATATTTATGAAATATTAATTTTTTCGTCGTGCCAGAGATTTTATTTGCGGTCTGCAGACTACAATACACGACTGCACGGTTGGCCTTATATCGGCATCTTTTTATCACACATGACGCCTCTCTCCGTTTCATCCCGCGACCGCACTTGATCCGGACATCCTGCTGTATACCTACGCGTGTCGTTATATTTTTTTTTATTAATTTTTTGCTCGACGGAAATCCATTTATATATAATATACAACAAATCCATTCGAACAAATAAGCTTCATCTTTGTGTGTGCCTATCTTCTACACTCGTATCAATATAGAACACGTGCCAAGCGTATGATCTGCACTCTAGTTTTGAACGCATAATTTGTTGTTTTCGCGGATAGATTGAAAAACGTCCTGTGTGTGGATGTATGTGCGTGTGTCGTGCCTAGGCCGCTATCGAATGCGTCTATATGCTTAGACGTAATAAATTACATGTTGACAAATTACGCTGAAATACAAATATTATTTGTAAAGTAGCAGCGGTATGTAAATTACAAGTGGTAATTCTATACTAATTCAATGTTATACGTTTATAAACAAAATACCTGACTGAAACGTTTACAGGTATAACAAAGAGTAAGTAAACACCAGCTACTTGGAACTTTAGTTGATTGAAAGTTCAACGTATTACTATAACACCGTATTGCTAATGGTCATATAGGATACAAGTCCTCAGTGCTCGAATTGAGGGAGGACGGGGTACCCCTTCATTTTTAACCGACTTCAAAAAGGAGAAGGTACTTACAATGTTCGATTTTGGGTATTTTTTTTTTTTAATGTTTGTTCGTCGATTACTCCGCCAATCATGAACCGACTTTGATGATTCTTCTATTTTCGTTTGTTAGGTCATACTATTCAGAGGTGGTCCCGTAAAATTAAATTTTGTCGAAATCGTTTTGAAAAAAGCATTAAAAACAAAAAAATACGCAGAAAAATCGGTAAAAAACCTATTTTGAGTGGCGAATGACATCGGTATGAATTATGCGTGAAAGTAATCTCACGTTCCACTAAAAATTATGAAGATTTTAACAAAAACACAAAAAAACAGTCTTCAAAAAACATAAAAGAAGGCACCAAAAAGTATAAAATATTTAAATGAAAAAAAATATGTAATCACTTTACAGTCTGTATAATGCCGTGCAACATAAAGTAACACTGATTTTTTTTTTTTGTTTCGTAAAGTCGGTTTTATTTTTTTTTTTAAGATTTTTTATTTTCACTACAAAGTATTTTATTGCACCCTTTTGAATTTACTCGCCTTTTGTGGTCTGGTATAGGGAAATCGGAACGTTTTTGTATACATTTGCTCAACGGCGTTCCTATCGTACAATTTTTTTCCAATTCGAACACTGCAACTTTTTATAAATCATAAAATTACAGCAAATTCGACCAAAACGTTAAGTCGCCCATACTCCTTAAAAATGACGCGCTCGAAACCGCAGATTTTCCGCGCGCGCTGTGTTGTCTAGCAGCGAAAAGTCACGGCGTAGTGTTCACGTGTCGACTGCGCAGACTGTGTGGCGTCTGCCAAATGGATAAATTATTATTGTAATCGTAATAAGTTCTATACTGTAATCGTATTGACACTATATAACCGTGGAAAATGATTCTGCCGTAATTGAAGCGTAATAAGTTCTCTCAAAACCATTTTGCCAATAACAATGATCGTGGCAGATTGACCATTCTTCTTCGGTGGAATAATGTGGCCGCGCTGTAACGTTTTTAATCCTTTATTTTTCTAGAACAGATTAAAAAATATTCTACTTTAAAGATTGTAAAATGCATAACATGTTTTTTAATCGTGAATATTAAACCGCATAAATCGGTTCCAGGTAAACGCTTAATCTCTTTTTTAAAAAACAGTTTTGAACTGTTCGAAAACGTTCTATCTCCTCCGTATAGTACACCCCACTCCGCGCTCGATTATTATCACGACACAGACTTCTATTATAATGGACTATATAGATAGCTGATACTTATAGTCCGAGATCTCGATTATACGTCGTATGTACGATATTGTAATTGTGATCCGTGATAACAACGGACGAAAATCGAAATGTTTTCTCTCCCCGAAGTCTTTCGGTAATTTTTATTTTGTCCTACAGATCGAATTTGTGCGCGACTCAAGCTTTTCCGGACACCCGGAAGGTTAGAAAGTAAGCGACCAATTTTCGTTATTAAACCGCACTTGTATTGCACAGCGACCGGCGGCAACAGTAAACGAAAATTTTACCACAGTATAATGAACTTCACTATTTTCGCGCTATATTCTCACAGTGATTTTGCCGTGGCGGGACGACGACGAGTCAGTGGCGACCCTGAGCCGTTTTTAGGCTGTATAGTTTACAGGGACCCGGTCCCATTTTTTACCATCCGCCCGTAGACACACTTTACCCGGCGAATGAACTTCGATAAAATTATGGGCAGCAGCAGGTGGCAATTTAGATATAGTATCGTATGGTCAGTATGAGGTAGCGCATTCGTTATTTTAAACACAGTTTTAATCGATCGACGTTTTTTTTCCCGCTACGCTCAAAGTGTACAATTACTTCAACATTGTTTTCCCTACACTTCACTATATACTTCACTGTTTATAGTCAGTTGTACAACACTACCGTCGTCGCCATTTTTTCGTTTTGTTCTTGTTTTTATTTCCACCCCCCCATCATTTACTAAAATTTGTGATAAAAATCGAGGTGGAGGTTCACAGCTGCTGGCTTCAGTTTTGAAATCGTTTTTAACGTCAAGTTCTCAAACGTTTCAACTTTGAAGTATAGTACCTATGGGTAGGTCACTACGTTTTTAAATAGGTAGGTGTACAAAAATTTATTATTTTACAAAAAATGAACGTGTAAATTGTCCGTACATAACGAAAGTTGTAAACATGTCTCGTGCGTTCGACACTTTGTGTCTTTCTTTTTTAAAAAATGTTCGACAATTTTACGAAACATTTAAGTATCTACCTACATTACTATTAGGTGATTACTCGGTAAAAAAAAAAATGTATATACATATTTTATTTTTACAACGTTTTGTGAGGAAAAAAATAAAAACAATTTGTTTTACATAGTCGTGGTTTCAGTTGTCGAGAAATTGTACAAAAGAATATGTTCGAGTAGGTATCATTACACTCTACTACCGTTGTATGACGTATACCTACGAGCATATACCCTCATCAATTTATAAATTATTACGTTCTTTTACCCATTTGAATCATTTTTGAAAACCAAACAATACGTTTAGGCTATTTGCCCACCATATGGGAGACAACTTGAGGTCGAGTAAGTAACATAAATTGTTTTTAATAACAACAGAGTATTATAATGTGATATGCGCTTGTGAAATGTATTGTTTTTTTTTTTTTTTAAGACATAATTGTCCGCAGCAAATTTAACGCACAATTACATAAATAATTATATTTAATCGTCTGGATGTAACAACTGATCTTTGAGTACCTATAGATAGATAGGTTAAATGATTGAAGTGTATGTGCATTTCAATTTTAATACATTGTTTTTCAACCGTACTGACATTTGATTTTTGTATTTTCATAGGGAAGCCGGTTCCGATCATTATCAAGGGTTTAATGTTTTTGAAAACGTTTGTTCGTAAGAGTACATTATCGTCGAATAATTTTATTTTGTTCAGTCTAAATCATACAAAAAAGAAAATGAGTACATTGGAAAACGTTGTCGATGGTTTGAACGATGTAAGACGTCGAATCAGCGAAGCAACAAAAAAAGGGTTTCAGGTGTTTGTTTTATTCTTACTTTGGTCAATCAAAAGAATTTAAAAATACGCCACGATTCTTTTATGTAGTGGTGAATGATATTTTACATTTTCAGGATTGTTCAGAACCCAGGCTAGTCGCTGTTAGTAAAACTAAACCTATAGAACATATAATCGAAATATATCGGCAAGGTCAAAGACATTTCGGTGAGAACTATGTTCAAGAATTACTTACTAAATCGTTTGATGCTGAAGTATATACCTAACCCAATATTTGTTTTCAGAATTTAGTTTTAATGCAATTCTTTTAATATTGGAATTGTGTTTATTATGTTTCAGTTAATAGAAAAATGTCCAGACATTAAATGGCACTTCATTGGTCACATACAAAGAAACAAAGTTTCAAAAGTATTATCTGTTCCTGGTTTATACATTATTGAAACAATTGATAGTGAAAAATTAGCAAACGCTGTTAATGAAGGATGGAAAAAAAATAATAAAGTCAACAAATTAAAAGTTATGGTTCAAGTGAACACTAGTAAAGAAGAAGGTTAGAAAAAATAAATGACCAAATACATTGGTGTAGGGTTTGGTTATTGTTTGCTGTTTTGACCACCTTCCATGGGCCAGAACCAATTATAGTTGAAAATTTCATTTTTTGTCAACTTTCTTATTGTAGTACCTTTTTTTTATTTCTAAACTGGGCGCTGCCACCAGTGTGTTGTTGCACAGATAAATTGTATCAAAAGTTGGGCTTGTCCATGAAGTACGGCTTATTATGTGTTTCGTTAGACACATAATTTTAAAGTGATTTTTAATTTTTAATTCCAAAGCGACTTTCTAAAAATACAAAGATTTTTTCCCTTAAATCTTAAAGATCTGACTAATTTGTTTATTATTTTACAGAAAAAAATGGAGTGTTTCCTGATAAAGTGTTAGATTTATACAAGCATATTATTGAAAAATGTGAGTATTTAGATCTCATTGGTCTAATGACTATTGGTCAGTACGGTTATGATTGCTCTAGAGGACCAAATCCAGATTTTTTGGTACGAACTCTTTTACTTTTTAATGTGCAACGTTTACTAAATTAACTTTTACTTTTCAGTCTCTAATTGATTGTAAAAAAAATGTATGTGAGCACTTAAAATTAAATTCATCAGAAGTAGAAATATCAATGGGAATGTCGGATGATTTTGAACATGCTGTGAGTAGACACAGTTTGTTTTGAATTTACTATAGTTATTTAATATTTACACTTGGTGTTGTTACAGATTGAACTTGGCAGTACAAACGTTCGAGTTGGTAGTAGTATCTTTGGTTATCGCCCAAGAAAAGAAAAACAACAATCTGTTTAAAATGTTTCATTTATTTTTTAATAAGATTTTAATATCATTTTTAGTTAAACTTTTACGTTGTTACTTGTCTTCATATACTTTCATCGATAAATTTAATTAGATAAAGGACAGTTTTAAATATTGTGTCATTCATTTTTATAATTAATACTGTGTTTACTGTAGTTTATAAAAGTACTTTAGGTATAGTTATTACTTATTAGTTATTATTATTATTATTATTATGAGCAGATAGTGTATAAATCAGACTATTTGTATTTTTAAAAAATAGGTGATTAGATAACAAATTAATAAATAATAAAGGAAAATTACTAATTTATTGACAAATTATTGTATATAATTAAAAAATGACAAATTGTAACATAGCAGTTGACCCGGGCCTGAAGCCCACACTAGTTCAACTGTTTGCGGTGGCCCAGTGGTTTGAAAGTTGTATCTTTGACGCAAGTGGCAAGTATTCGTTTAATATTGAATAAATTTTTCTTACAAAAATCACACGAAAAGGGCATTTTATTAATTTATTATTGTTCTTGATAGACAAGTTGATTTTTTCTTCTTACTCTTCTTTGGTACTTTCAATGCTAGTGCTTTGCAGGTAAGAATGGCCAAGGTTCACAAGTACCTACAAATGAGAATCTTTAATTTCTATTCACAATCTAAATGGCATACAAATAGTAATAACTTACCCTAGCAATTTCTATCAGCTTCTCAGGAGAATATTGGCTCACAATAATGACAGCAGTAAAGTTCAGCAAAACCAAAGTTTCACCCAGCATCCTGCAAACATTAAGTACAAACATATCTTTAGACACAATACTACTTCCATAAATAATCAAGTCCATTGTACAGAGTTGTGTTTCTTAATTCTTTAAATGTTTTGTTCAAACAAGGCATTTAAAGCAATACTCGTGCAGTACAGACATACCGAATAGACACGAGAATTCTTTGTTTTTAGACTCAAAGGTATCGGATAGGTAAACGCAGGAAAATTATAATCTTTTAAATAGGAATTGTCTACCCGTAACATTTTTTTTTTTTTTTTAATTTTGTGTCAACAAATGCAGAACGAAATTTGTGCAAAAACAATAAGATTTAGTCGCACGTCATGTTAGAATAGCTTAGCCTAAAATACACAACACACACCGTACCTATCACAACTCAAAAGAAAACAACGTACCTTCCACATAAAACCTGGTCAAATTCGGTTTGACAAACCCTACACTTTCCAGACTGATCAATTGGACAGTGGACAAAGATTATTATTAACACGAGACGCGACTTAACAACAGTAGGTGTTGGGATCAAATTTACTTTACTACCAAACCTTTTTGAGAAAAAGTTCCAAGATTTCGACGTTTTAAACGTGAAATGGTGAAAATCGGTTAGCAAAAATACCTGATCTATCAATAACACTTAACTTTAGTAGGTATACACACCGTACCGCGAGACCGATAAACTGGTCCTATTCGTCTTAAATTAATAATTTATTTTTCAATTTTCTTAGTGTTACATACCAAACTCCTGTGAAATATACGTACCATTCAAGTTGTTGTGGACAAACAACAAATGCGAGGCGTCTGCTCGTTCTCGACAAGCCCACCCCGATCGAACGTACAGCGACGTCGGAATTCTGTCTGAAAATCTGAAGATGCGTCGACACCTATTTGACAATTTAAATGAATATAAACCTAAAACCTCACACCAACTAGGTCTCGAACGAATATAAGAAAAACATGCGTCGTCATCCTTTATTATACTGTACCAGTGTGTCACGGTCCGCGTCCGTTTTCGCCAAAATTCGACATTATCCGTTTCGGCCAACCTATCACGTAAGCAGCTGCTGTTGTGGTCGGGATTCTGGAGCACAACAGCGCCTATTTGTAGCAATTTGTACAATTCAGTACTTGTCCTGATCAGTAAATAAGTTACTAAGACTGGACATTTTAAACGGAAAAAATAAAAATTGTAGCACAAAAGTTTCATCGAATTATTTGAAATATAGCGCCGCTTTACGCCTTAAAAAAAAAATAGCTCAATGGTGGTATATTTTGGAGTCGTTCTGTGGTAACACTGTAGTTAGAAGCACAGATAAGATAAAACCAGATAATTTACTTCCTATACAAGCAATGTAATTTCCAAAAATGTAAACAAACCAAAACCCTCCTCAAATCAGTGCTGTCTCTTATTGGAAATAAAATTTCTTTACGGAAAACCGTTACTTTTTGACGGTGCATCATTGGTTTTTATTGTTTGCTGAGACGCCGACGTTTACGCGCCATCTTCCAAAATCGTTGAGTCGCTTTTAACCACAGATAAGATAAAACCAGATATTCCACTATTCAGATTATTGATAACAAGAACCCTCCTCAGATCAGTGTGCCCGCGTAAAAGAATCTTAATGATTGTACAGTAATTTTGTACCATAATTATTGTACCAGGTATTAATTCTATAATCGGTGTATCATATAAGATAAATACAGTAGAAAATTAATACTTACATCATTTTACAACGTCGGCGTCTCAGCAAACAATAAAAACCAATGATGCACCGTCAAAAAGTAACGGTTTTCCGTAAAGAAATTTTATTTCCAATAAGAGACAGCACTGATTTGAGGAGGGTTTTGGTTTGCTTACATTTTTGGAAATTACATTGCTTGTATAGGAAGTAAATTATCTGGTTTTATCTTATCTGTGTTTTAACCGTCACGACCTGGATGTGCTCTTGCGACTTTTCCTCGAATTTAATAAAACTGTTTACTTTATACTAATTTTTGCGCTCTATTAATATTATGAAAAATTTCAAAAAAATTTCATACCACAAATGTGGTGTGAAATATTGTAAAAATAAGAATTCGGTCCGT
>CM029363.1:20429017-20452276 GCA_017140985.1 Hormaphis cornu | reverse complement strand
ATGACTAATGGTTGTTGATTTTAGATGACATACTTGCTAAACGAGCTTATGAGATGGAGAGTTTTATCTTATCTGTGTTAGAAGTAACCATAGATAATACAAATCTATGACGGAAGTGACCTTGGACCACACACATATAGTTTTTTTCGCTTCAAAAACAAAAAATTATATCGTCATGGCATAGAATAAATGAGATACCCAATTGTTTATTTTATTTTAAAAAATTTCATTAATTCTGTGGTTACGGTTTGCAAACAAATTTTTTTAAATATACCTTCTTTAATATCCATAACAAAGTACCAACATCGAAAACCTGTTTTTACTCTGGATAGGAATGCAATAGGTTTTCTAGTACACGATCGTAAGGATTCTGCAGCATAAAAAAAAAAGAAAACTTAATATCGCATCGGAAGCTTACAATTTAAAACGAAGGATGTAGATGAGGAGTGTTACGCACACGTATTTAAACACCTCGATGAACGAAAACCAAACATTTGTAGGAATTAAGAACTAATTTAAAATTCATCATACCCGACGAACGGTGTTTAACTAGAAATATAAAAACTCACAGCGGTGATAATCAGAAAACATATAAATCACGCGTAAATTGTTTTGTTTCTTTAGGATATTTTATTTTAGATTTCACAGTTTAGTATCGTTGGTTGAATTTCTTTCTTGTAACCGAGTAAACATAATACATGACACTCAAATCATCAGGAATATTTAAATATATTTGCACAAAGATAAAAATTGGTACAAATATAAATAATTACGGTGAGTAAATGTAAATGATTGTCGTAAATATTTTTTTGACGAGTACAAGATAATATTGACACTTAACGCTAATAAGTAATAGTAATGATAATAATTCTTAAAAATATTTGCGT
Organism: Hormaphis cornu; assembly: GCA_017140985.1. Lineage (NCBI taxonomy): Eukaryota > Metazoa > Arthropoda > Insecta > Hemiptera > Hormaphididae > Hormaphis > Hormaphis cornu. The sequence continues at coordinate 20,451,389 of CM029363.1, read as the reverse complement.
CCTTCACAATATCTTTTATGTTTAAAATACAGAGTGTTTATTATTTTAGGATGAAAATACTTTAAACTACACACGTCCGAGCACGTTGAACAAGGTATACAAAGTGTAGTAGGTGTACAAAAACTTGAATAGTGCGCAGTAAAATTTATATTATGATATAAAAAAAGACAATTTTTTTTGTTATTGAAATTGAAAAATGTGAAATGGGTGATAAATGTCACATAAAAGTTATGTACAAAATATTTTGTTTCTTTAGACCATATTAGATTATTATGTTGCGTATATTTTGAATGTCTCTATATACCTTTGCATATACGAGAACCTGATTATTGAGTGATACAATTTATACAACATAAAATATATTAAATAGTGGTTTGTCGTGAAAAAATAAAAAAGTTTTTCAACAAGAACATAGGTATAGCACCAATGCTTAAGTCTTAATTTGATGTTATCTTTACACTAGATTTTATACCGTACGAACAATTAATAACGTGACTAAAATAAATATTGAGCAATAATAAATAAATTCACAATTTGTAATAAATAAATAATAATCACAGTACAAACAATAATATTAGGTAACTTTCAAAAAAGTTAAATTAACGACTAGATTACACGACAACATTAAGTACCAAAAAAAAAATTTGAAGGTTGACACACACAAAATTTGTAAGTTTTAGAAATATGAACTGAAATGTGGCTAACAAATTGTAATGTATAGTAATCTTGCAATGTTCATTCTAATTATACGTCATCAATGATGGCAAAAAAGTATTTTAAAAGGATATTACAATTAATTAGAATAATAATTTCATACAAGTAAGTTTGTGCTATCATTGGAAAACAATAGAACTCCTATGAACAACTTTAGGGGCTAAAATGAAAATACTAATAATTTTTTTAGGAGGGGGGTTTCGAATTAGTCTTTTGTATTTTAAAGTTATTTTGCGCCAACACTTAATCGTTAGTTACATAAAACTTAAAAAATAGCAAACCTTATTGGCAACACCGATACAAAAGTCAGGTTTTTTTGTTACCTATGTATCTATTGTAAAAAGTTAAATTGAGTATCAAAATCATGCATTACATTAATATTTTTTTTTTAAATAAACATTATCTTTCAATAATTATTCCTTTACACATCAGGTGGCGGCACCTTGATTTGGCCAGCATACCAAACAACAAAGATGGATAAACCAAAAGAGCTTGATGTGTAGAACATATAAATCAACATGCTTAAATATTTTGGTAAAAAAAAAAAGTGAAAAGTACAATGAAAATGAAATAAAAATTAGAATAGAAAATTGAAAAAACAGTTTAAAGGTAAAGAACATAGTTTATAGTAAACATTTTACTCATATTTCTATGGCAGTCTCAAGAGTTGGTTGTAAGCACACAAAAAATAATTAGATAGATAAAAATTAATAATAATCAATAAATAATATTTGTACAATGCAAAATGAATATAAAGTATTTAAGTTAAGTATTTTTATTTTCTTAACTTTTGTTTCAAGAGCGAGTTTTTAATCTGATTGTTGACTGGGGACAATATTACGACTTTTCATATACCCCACGAGCTGGGCTGGTATTTCGGCTAAAACTTCACGGGCAAGGTATGATTTGGCGTTCATTGAATTTTCAATTTGTTGAAAGTTTTTAAATGGTACAAACTGTACTATATCTCTGGCCGCACGAACCCCGTTTACTTCTAGAGCTACTGTGTCGCCATCCAACTCTTCCATTGATTGAAAATCAGCATTTCCCACACCAACAATGATAATTGACAGCGGCAGCGTGGACGCTCTGATTATGGCCTATAGAATACATTATAATCTAAAGTATCAATTTAATTTATTGTTACCTAACTGTAAAAGCAACAGCAATTGATTAGCTGAGGAAAAATAGTCCAAATGTATTGTTATAAATTAACAACTATTATGATAGAATAATTAAAAATAAATTTCAACTTTATTGACTTTAATGCCACTGTTAAGTTGTTTTTATTTGTATCATAGTATACAAGTAGACAATATTTAACCAGAAAATATTCACTTATCTTTATTAATACACAACAAACAATACAATATATTTTAAATCTCACATAATATTAAAAGAAAATGATAATAATTAACAATGTTAGTGTGTGCTTAGAGTACAAAATGTATAAAGTGTAAATAAAAAATAATAAACTGTTTATAAATATGTTAACAAGTATGATATTTCAATTTAAATTTAAATTGAGAACCGTGTTACAAAGGTAAACTTAATAAATTACAACTTTAGCTATTGAAAATTGAAACAATAGAGAAATCATAAACATTATATGAAGTTCATAAATGTTAAAATCAAATGCAAATAATTGAAAAATGTATAACTAATCAACCAAATATTGACATATTCTTTTAATATTGAATATAAAATTGATTTAGAATTATCATTAAAACTACACTTAAATAATTATAAATATTTCATGTAAATTTGCATCACAAACAATAGAATACATAAAAGTTGTATAAAAACTAAGCAACACCAAAAAAAGTGTTTAGTAACATTAATTTGGCCATAAAATAGTATTCTTAAAATGAAATTTTTATAAAATGGTTAAACTCGAGTAAAAATAAAACTAATAGATATATGTGAACAAGCTAACTTTTTTCTTGTGGGCTAGTACAGTTATTCAGAAAGTTCAGGTTTAATTAAGCATTAGTTTGTCTTAGAATTTATCTAATTATTTTGAGCCTCAAGTAACTGCATTGGTAGTAACTCGTTTATACAGCTACAAGCCTTGAAAGTTATTATATTCTCTTTAAATAGATTTAGTTTTTGCATACTAAGTAATACTCAAGATAAACATATTCTTAATTTCACAACCATATGCGAATTTAATAATAACATTTTTAAAAGGTAAAAAAAATGTTTTAACCTAACAAAAAGGGCCTACAAAAGCATTTTGTTGCTCTCCCCAACTAAAGAATTTGCCTGGTTTAATAAGTATTAGAAATCTGATAAGGAATCTATCAATAGTCAAATATCAATAATCAAGATTTAAATTTTACAAAATATTTTAATAAAACATGTTGGTATGTTGTAATTAATACATAAGACTAAACAGTTCAAATTAGATTGTGCTTTAATTTTTCATTATTTTCAACCATATATTTTAAAATTAAATAACAAACATTAAAACAACAAAACAAATTACAAAAAAAAAAAAAAAAAGATATTTTTTCATAACATAAATTATTTATGATGATTATAAACATAATATCTAACACAAATAATGCAAATAAATTCAACAGTTATTCATTGTCAGACTTAAAAAAATTGTTAACACCCATCAGGATAAATTAGAATGTATGAATTAAAATTAAAATTAATTTTGTTTAAACTAATTAGATAGATGATTTATTTTTAACACAAAAATGATACATTAGTAAATTTAATGTAAAATATGAATATGGCTTATGAGATAAGATAATCATATTATCATAAAATAGCAAAAATACTTATTTACAGTCAATGAAACACATCAAAAATTTATTTATTTTTTGGAATGATATTTTTGGACTTCATGTAACCTACAAGTTGGTTGGGTATTTCGGCAAGAACTTCTCGAGCTAAATTTGCCTTGGCTTCAGCAGGATTACTAGAATTCTGATAATCTTTAAATGATACAAACTGTGTTATATCTCTAGTTGCACGCTGACCATGGACTTCTAACGGAACTGTATCAGCATCCAACTCTTCCATCGCAGCAAAATCTGCATTACCTACCCCCACTATGATAATTGACATAGGCAAAGACGATGCTCGAATTATGGCCTAAATAATATTTATCAACAATGAGCTAAACCCCTTCAATGTGTACTTAATTTCCTACATTTGCTGTTATTTAAATTTAAAAACAAAGCACAAAATATCAACCCATTTTACATACCTGTTTAGTGTGAAACATGTCAGTAATAACTCCATCTGTGATGATTAATAGAATAAAATACTGAGATCCGTCTTGATAAGCTTGTGCGAATTTGGCAACATGATTAATTACTGGACTAAAATTTGTAGGTCCATGTAACTGAACACTCCTAATACAATGGTGGTATGCATTGATTACACCTAAGAATGAAACAAAATGTTAAAGACCAAAAAAAATTCTAACTTTAAAAAGAAACTATCAGAAATATGTATTTAAGTAAATGACATAGCTCTTAAAAACAAGTAGCAAAATATACAAATGGTTTATAATAAGAGACAAATGATGTAGTGGTTTGAATCAGACAGTGGGCAATTATTTATCCTAACACCAAACTGTAAATTTAAAGTAGCAGATAACATAATGATTTTATGAAGTATATACCAATGTTTTACAAAAATGAGTCATTAATAGTTTAAAACTAAAAGTTTACATACAATTATATTTTAAATAGCATTTAAATACATTTAGTGCATTGAATAGCCAAATGTTCAATATTAAAAGAAAAAATTATGGCTAAAATAATTATGATAAAAAATTGTTTTTCAAAAAACAGTATAGTTTAGAAGAAACTCGTTTTAACAAAATTCATTTTGTTATTCTATCATTTCTCTTGAAATTGGAAATTATAAAAGACAATCAATAATGGAATGTGTTGTTTAACGTTTTATGCTAAATTTTTTAGCAATTATTAACTTTATATAAGTTCCAAACCTAATTGACCTCAATGAGTAGTAAATTTTTAAGTTCTCTTTAAGCTTTAAATGGATACAATTGTTTGAAATTTTTGAGACATTTTAAGTATGTACTCCAATAATGTGAAAAAAAATATTAATCAATTACTCAATTTTTTTTAATAGCATGTAGGTGGTATGGTACTTATAGAAGGATACGTTGAATAGCATAAAATATTAAAAATCTAACTATCAATTTGTAATTATCATGAAAATTTATTTTATGGTTATGAAAATAAACATTGAAGGAAAAAGAGGTTGAGAAAGATTGAAGAAGAGATGGATAGGAAGTGGGAACAATTAAAAATTATAAGAGAGCTGTTAGTTAATGAAGGGGATAGAAATGATCAACAAGTTTACAAGTGGAGGTATAGGACTAGGGTGGCTAACCCCAAATAATTGGGGGAAAAAAAAGAAGAAGAGAAAGTAGTTCAATTTACAATTAAATATTATTTTGTAATAATAATTGATGTTATTTTGTAATGTTGAATTGTAGAAGCGGCATTAGATCTAAATAGTCTGTTTCAAGCCTAAGGAGTAGAATAATTGATGTTGTTTACCTTCTATTCCAGCGCAATAAGGATCACTGGCTGTTAAATTTAAGAAAAACTCGTGAGAAACACTGCCATCAGGTGGAATACGAGCACCAAAACCCAAAGCTGGAAACATCTTATCACTATCATAGTCTTGAATAATATCTCCTACAGCTGCTAATGCCTGTTCATATTGATTGGGTCTATTACTTAAGTAGTGCAACGAGTTGTAATCTTTTGGATCTCCATTAGATGCTACAAAATGTAAAAATACAATTTGATTCAATTAAATAGATTCAGTTTTATTTTTATTTTAAACAATAGATAACATTTATAAAATTTAACCTTACCAGTAAAATCTATGGCAAATGTACAGTTGATTTGTGTTCCGCCCATGATATAATCAAGAAAAGTAAATGTTTTTTTTAACTCAAAATGATTCAGACGTATACTTCCATAATTTTTCTGAAATAAAAAACAATTGATAGTAAAACATTTTAATGGTATTTTAATTTAATTTTACTACATTTGACTTTGTTCTGAGACAGTTATAAACATTATCTGGTCCAGGGCCTTGTTTCAGTTGATTCATGGTACTGTGAAATTCTCCTACAATAATAGTTTTAAATGATTTAGTAACAAAACATGCTAAAAACTAAATTTTAATCTAACTTATTAAGTTATTGTAATATTATAATAATCTACTAGTTATTATAGTAATTTTATTGATTTCATTCTTTACAACGCTACTAAATAGTCATGGTATTTAAATTATAACTTATCACTACAAAATTTATTAATGGTAAAGTTAACAGGATATTTCTAATTTTTGCCCCAAAAATGTTATTCCATTACAAAAAACTAATAAATAATTGGTAAAGGAGATTAAATGTTAAAGAATATTAAAAAATATTATATTAATATTACTAAAAATTACAATAAAATGTTAAAGTGATTCAAAGTAGTACGCTTTTTGTAATGGCCTTATATTTTTAGTTGTTAAGAGAGGAGCAACCTTAATTTATTTGAAATAGCGTTTATCAATGATGACGCAAAATCCACAAAAGGAGATTAGTTGCTACTTACATTTTTTTTTTTTGCAAAATTATAATTATATAGGTATTTGTATAAAATTTATATCATATTGAGTAAAAAAAAATAATATTTTGACATTTTGTAGTATAAATTTAGAAAAAAAAGTATTACAATTCTTACAAAAAAAAGAGTACTTTAGAGTGTCCTCAAATTTTGTGGTTGTGGGATAATAATAGTAGCGCAACAAATTTAAAGTAACAATTTCCAACCAATGATTCTAATTGCAGTTAGCTTCACTAAACCTAACTGAATTGGCCTTGATTTGGCTGAAATTTATCATTTTGGGAATCTAAATCTTGTACCAATTTTACTAGAAATTTTCAATTGTTACTAGTTATAACATATAAGTTGTTAACATTAAACAATCAAAATAAGGTGATACATAATTTAAAAATGTTTATTTTGTATTTACCTATTAAGGAATGGTTGCCACTGTACTTATAATGGTAACATACAACTTTAATGTCTCTATCAAAATCTGTACCACAAAACGATCGAACGGGAAGGGTTATTGGTTTCCAAGTTGGATTGTTGCTCCAATTGACAACTTCAGTTCTATGAACTAACTGATACTGTCCATCCTCACCGACTTTAAAAAATTCTAAGAATGGATACGCTTTTGAAAACCAGAAGAGTAATCTAAAAAAATGAGTAAATAAATTGTACAATTAATTTTTAATTTGCATTTGTAAAAAAATAATGTCAGCTAAACATACTTAGATATCCAATCACTGCGTTCCAAATTTTTTCCACTGAAATGTAAAGTGACTTCATCATGGCACGCAAGAAGTTCTTCTGCTTTTACAATAACTTGACCTCTGTTAGAAGATTTTACTCCTTTTAAAGGCAAAGTAACAGTTACTGAAGATACTATCTATAAATGAAACAAAATATTAGAAATAGTACGTGCAATGTTTAAAGAAAAAATAATAAATATTTTACATGTCCAAGAGTAGTTTCACATGATCCTAAAAAATCTTGAGATTTTAAATCATTTAACCTTGAATCTACATCATAGACCTCAAATTTAATCAACTGCTGGACTTCAAAACGATATAACACATGTACCTGTGTATAACAATCAATAATGTTATCATAGTTTTTTATAGTATTATTTTCAATTAAAAATTCATCCATTACTTTTGTTACAAAATCTGGATTTAGAGAATTACTAATACATTCAGTACGACAAATCTCATTCCATTTAGAAATTTCTGGGGTTTTCATGTACACAACACACATTGGATCGGATTTTGAAAACACATCACAGTCCAACAAATTTCTAAAAACAAAACACTAAACATATATTAACTAAAAACAAGAAACTATATAAAACTACAAGTTAAATGTTTACTGAATTTGTAATTATTTTAAAGGTAAAATAAGAAAGTGGTTAAAAATAAAAAAATTTGTATTGATGACTGATATACTACTCTATACTAGAGAATTTAGTGAATTAAATCAAAAGGGGTACCTTAAAGAATTTTTTTTTTTAAAGAAGGGGACTCCTCAAATCAAGCACTGGTTCAACACTGGTTGTATACTAATAGCAAATAGATCATAAACAATTATCATAGCAAATTACTTGATGAGAAGGTCATTTTGACTACAATGACTTGAGTCATTGAAAATTTTAAAATGTGTTTCAAATTAGGTACCGTCTGGAATCATGATTGCATCTTATAGCGACATAATAAAAACTGTTACCTATTATTTATGAAAACATGGCCAAAAATAAAATCTTGCATCAGCCGTCATATCATAAAAATGTGATTAAAAGTGACTTAAGTGACTAGTTATCATCTATTTTAGTGTAAAATACAAGACACTTTGTGCACTACAAAATCTCAAATGTGCACCTCTAAAAATTAAAATGTACACCAATTTGTCAGTCAAAATTTTTGTAGCAAAGTCACAATTCCAACAAGCCACCCATTCTTAAACCTATTATTCAAGTTTTTAACCGACTTAGAACTCTGTTTTTATTTTAGGTATTCAAGCAATTTTTTCACTTAAACGTTACAAGTTTGTAATAAAAATGTTGTTTTGGACAAAAATAGGTAACAAAATAATGCAGAAAAGTTCTATATTTTGTATGTAATAAGCACCTACACTCTGATATGAAGAATAGAACTGTGCACTATGAAAAATTAGAAAAAAATAGCCACTGAATTGCACAGTTAATAGTTGTAATTTGCAACAAACACAAAAATAAAAAGTAGGTAGTCAAAATTTTTTACAGGGATTTGCACACAACCCGCACACCCCAAGTGCACGCTTATGTAGATAAGAATAATTTACTAACAATTTTCAACTGTTATGAATTTATTAATTGTTCTGTCTCTCCGAGGTCTTTTTCTATCCGGGATTCAAGTAGCTATAAACATTTTTTAAGCTGTTGATTCGGGTGATATTTTGATGAGTCTTCTGGACTCTTTTCCTAATTAATAGTCATCATAACCAGAGGTCGAATTTTCAAGATTTTACATAGGTATTTGTTTTAGTCTATGCAGTTAAACGGGTCGAATCACGTAATATATTTTTATGATTCATAAATACAGAATTCAGTAAAACAAATTTATTTTGCATAAAAATACATATTTTAGGGGTTAGAGAATATTCAATATTATGTTGTGTGTAATATTATGAAAACATTTGAGGAGAATATTAGATTAACGTTAAAATTTTTTTATTTTTATACAGGATTTCGGGTAAAAATAATCATATACAAACCGTTACATAGTTTGATACACCTACCCACCTCTATTAGAATTTTGATAACTTAAAACATACAATCATATATAGGTACACTATATTATAATATTATTATAAACAAAAGTCAATTAAATTAATAAATACATTTTAACAATTTACACCATCAAAATATAATAAAACGTTAAATTTTAAATCGATGCCTATATGAAATTTTTAGCATATATAAAAAGAATATTAAGAGAATATATTGTTAACGATACATAAGAACATCATATTTTTAATGAAAAATATAAATCCAACCTCTAGGCATAACACAGTACAATTGATTAAAAATAATACAATATCTATAGAAAAAAAAAACCTATCAACCTGTCTACATCAAATTTTGTTATTGGGAGCCGGTACGGGCTAGTGTTAACGGACATCGCAAAGAATGCTTGGAAATAATAAGCGGCGATACTCTTGGTGACAGTAATACTTATACTAATAGTATAGTGAAGCCTACAAAAAAACGAAATAACAAAACGTATAATTGGGTACCTGCAGGACAGCGTTAATTCGATTTCCGACGTGGGTTCGGTTGACGACCCGGGTTTGAACACGTCCATCGCGGGTAGAATCGAGAGACGGCAAGATACGTGTTACTCACTCACCTGTTGGAATTACCAAGTAAAAACTAAACTGACTACCGACGTGTGACTGATACTGACTAGTGGTGACTAATACTAATTACTAAATTTTTTTTTTTTTTAATTACTACTGTGTGGAGTGTGGACTTATAATCTGCTCGCACCCAGGAATTCTTATCAAACACCAACATCTCAAGAGGAGGACAACAAAATATCACAACGTTATCGCACGTCAGTCATTGTGACATACAGAGTGATTCACCGGAATATAAGTAAAAAAAAAAAAAACAAGTATTTACCTACAACGCGAACGAAGTAAAAAATAAATGCTGTTAATGGTCAATGGTAATAAATACACGTAGGTAATCATTAATTTGTATTAAACAAATAGGAATAAAATCATAACTCATAAGAATAAAACCTTAAATATTATACTATTTTTTTTTTGTGGCTTCAATTAAATTTTAAAACTGCGAAATAACTCGTAATCGTTTATTTGTACATGGTTGTATACCTATATCTGTAGGAAATGTAAATATTTTTTAATTACAAACGAGTATAGGGATTATTAACATGACGTTTGAGATTGAAACATTCGACTTGGATAACAATCGGGGTAACAATATACAAATCTAATTTTTTATATGTATATCGTTTACGTTAAGCCCAAACCGCTGGGTCGAGGGACTCGAAATTGGTTGCAAAAAACGTTCCGCGTTGAGCGGACAAAGGATTTGTCAAAATTCGACCACCAAACGGGAGTAAAATTAAAAAAAAAAACTGATCATCACCGGTCGGATTTTTTTGAAACTTGGCGTACGCACTTTTTGTAATACAAACAACGAACGATTTTTACCGCGTTTTCCAAAATTAAACCCGTAGGAGTGAGAGGGGTTTTTTATTTTCGTACAATAAAAGATCTACCTTTGTCAAGTCCATTTGTTTCAAACTACACCTACCAAATCAGTGACACACTAAAATTTTTGTGATTTATCTCATCAAAATATGACAAAAAATGTTTTAGTTGTTCTTTTTACAACTAACTGAACAGCAAAACAATTAAAATCGTTTACTCGCGCCACTACTATGTAGTATTGGAGTCAACATAAAATACGTTTAGACACACTAAATTTTACTGTAAAGTACAGGCCCACTCTGTATCGTAGTATGTGTCATAATGATATAAAGTCCGTGAGATATAGTTATAGATATACATAGTTCACACTTTTCAGCTCTCATAAAAATAAAAAACATATTATTAAGAATAGAAGATAAAGAATCAGCTGATAACGCTAAAATGCGGGTTGGGCGCGCGCGTGATAACGAATTTTGTTATTTATCTAACCGTAGAATCGAGGCGGGTCCAAGGAGAATGGGAAAAACGGGTCCGGCGGCCGCTCGGGAAGGGTGTCCGGAAAATCGGCGTCGGCCCACTCCTCCCCGGGCGCCCCGCGAATGGGTCGCGCGCCGGCCGGATTCCGGCACTCCCGGAGGAGCCGCGCGACACGACAGCCGGAAAAACCGCGGCGGGCCCCCCTCCCCCGCCGCCACCGGAGCCCGAACGCCAAGGACGCTGTAAACACCGAGGGCCTACGTAGATCGTACCCGTGCGCCGCGGTTCGCCCGATTTATCCTCCCGTCGCTCTAAAGTCTCGACTCGCGCAAAAGGCGGATGTGTGCACCGTGGTGCAGTTGACTCTATATAGCGAAGTGCATTTCGCGAGAATCCCGTGACGCCGCCCGTACGTTTCGTAAATCGTAGATAAGTGAGCGAGAACGTGTTGTTTCCGCGGGACAACGAACCTTTCGAGAGATTCCCTGTGTCGCGCCGTCTTCCCGCCACGCACAAGTGCTTCGCGCGTAAGGTCAATGGTATCCGGACGACGGTGTTTGGTCGTCGTCGTCGTCGTCGTCGTTTGACGGGGATAAAGAGAGAAAAAAAAAAAATCTCGACATTTTTTCTCATTTATCATGTTGCAAACCGAGAGGATGCCCGATCTGGTCGAAGTAATGAGGATGGGCAAGGGCCATCGCCTCAAACACAGGCAGTTGCCGCTCCAGGTGGACGAGAACCTGACGGTGGGTAATTTTGTTTTTTCGTCGTCCTCCTATCGCACGCCGGGTTCGCCTCTCGCATTTTTGTCTCGTAAAACTTGCACCATCATTGTACTTTGACATGATATTTTGTGGATCGTATGCACTCCCCCCATGGCTTAGAATGGAAAATAATCCAAACATGGGGGGGGGGGACAATAAACTTGTGGAAAAAAAGTCTAAAGAGGAACGTTAGAAAAAGTTTGGTCGGTGGAAACCCCTCCACTTAAACCCTCTGTCCATCTATCCCTCGGAGACGTGTGACGCGTTTGCTTGTTTTTTGTCCGCCCAGATTTACGGTCTTACGCCCGCCAGTGGTTTCTTTGTTTTTCAACACAATTATCACATTAAGCCAGAGAAAACAGACTGTTTACCCATCTTTCTGGGTATACAGTTTTTGTAACGTTTGGAGCAAATTTCACGTAACTATTTAGGTCAACAAAATTACTTTAGCATTACCCGTCCAGTTTGTCTTGGCCAGTGATAACTTATCCTTGTCTTGAATCTCAAGTACGACCAGCTGTCTCTCTATGGCTTAACAATTTATTCAATTAATAAAACACAAATCCCTGTTTAAAGCAATACTGATTATAACCCTTGGGTTCTCTACATTTCAGTAAGCAAAATAGTACCTACAATCTGATTCGTACAAATAAAATTGGACTAAATATACAGTTTAATTAAGCCTCTTTCTGTTATTTTGTAAGTAGGTACTTTACAAAAAAAAAAAAAATTATGTTAGTAATAAATAATTTTTGTATTTTAGTTTGGAGGGAGTAAAAGTCATCTACACTTTTAATTTAGATCGTTGACAGTTAGCATTTAAGTTTGATCATAGGTGTGCGCAGAGTTAGAGGCGACAATTACTGCTTCTAAACAGCCCCCACATTTTACAAAAGTAGATACACACGTAGTGTTGTAATTTCATTTGCAAATCCACAGAATTATTATGGTTTATCCTCGGATTTATCATTGCCTACAATTTCAATATAAACAAATGCCAAACCTACTTACGCCTTCCAAACCAATGGCCCACCCTAAACAGTGACCTATCCCACTTCTGCCTCGTTATGTCAATACTCTCTTTACAGATTATTCGCAATATCTGTTAAATATCGTTGGTTAATCTATCCTTGTTAAATTATGTTTAAAACCAATAATAGATACATATAAGTTCAAGACAAAATTATTTTTGTTTTTTGTTTGTAACTTAGTATTTAAAATTATGTGATACTTTATTGAAAGATACATTTAAAAAATTAGAATAATATCAAATAGAAAAGTGTACTTGTATATGCCTGGCTTTCTGTTTATGATTTCACTACTTGTGTACTAGTAGTGAATTAGTATAGTGGATATTCGTATACCTACACTAAATAAAATGTAGTTTTGCAGCCTTATAATATGTAATGTTTTACTGCTACTGGTAAAGCGCCTTGGGGGTGGTTTTTATATTACACTTTTATTCTTAATTTTAAGTTATAAATATTTTCTATAAATTATACTTACTATTATTGTTCATTTTAAATTGTGTAAATCACTCGGCTAATATAATTAATTTTTTTTTACAGTTGGTTATGGATCTGAGCAGTGAAGATTTGGTACAAGAAATTAAGCAAGTACCCCCTTTAATAGTGCAGTCTTTAGACAGTTTTGTGAAAAAATATCGTATGTTGAACAAACGTGAATTACAAGATGTATTAAAAGTGTCAATTAAAGAAATATTGGATATAATGAGTGAAAGTATTGACTGTGTTGGGTGTCGTAGGAGGTAACTATTATCAATAACGTTGTTATATTATCCTGTAATCAAAGATAATTTTCTTAGAAAAGTTAAACTTGGTTAAACAAGAATATTAAAAAACTTATATTAAAAATAGGTACCTATTTGTTAGTTTCAAGTTTTAACTGGGTTTTATACCTGTAATGTTTATTCATAGATAGGTAAACCAATATCATAATAATTATATTTATATTTCTTTCAATTTTTTTATGAATTGACCATAAGTTTTCCATGTATGTGAAGAAAAAAAAAATGTTTATTGTTACTTACTAGATAAGTATCCTTGTGTAGAAAATACCTCAAACATGTTAAAATGATTTTGAAATTTTTTTAATTAATAGATATGTACTAAATCAAGTACACAATTATGTATCATATAAATTTAAAAGTAGGTGTTCTTATAAATATTTGTTGTGATTAAGTATGGTTTATTATCTAATATATTTGTATATACTTTTTTGAATAATTGATTCAGTAATAATAATAAGTAAGTAATCATTTAAAAAAAAAAAAAAAAAAAAAAATGTTACTACATAATTCATTAACTGACATTTTAAAATGACTCTATGATGATTGAATTTTAGTATATATTGGTAATTCCATACATCTTATTGCAATTTTTTCATTTCAAGGTTTACCTACTTAAAATTCCATTTTTACAATTTTCAAGGTAGATATATTTCAACTTTTTAACCTAATTTTCATTTGTGTTTTAAACAAATTTTAGTACCTATATTTTTACTAGATATATGGAAATAAAATCAATAATTCATTTGATGACTAAAAAAAAATTGTATTTTTCAGTGCTGAAAAATTATTTGTTGAAATGGTCAATCGAGGTCAGAATGCATTGTTTCCACTTGTAATAGTAAATGATTATTATATTTCTATAAGATACGAGTTTTATGATGAAGAAAATTGCATGTATAATTTACTTCAAAATACTAATGGGTAATATATTCATGTTTAAGTTGAGGTTTTTATTTTATGTCAACTTATTTACTTGAAATTATATTTATTTTAGAAATCGCTTATCATCAATAGCATCTAGCCGAAGACAATCAAAAAAAAGTAGACGATGTGTTTACCATTCTCTTGAGTCACAGAGGCTTGTTCGACCCATGGCAAGTGGCTGGCAAGATATATGGAAACATATGTCTCAATCTTGTCGAGATGAAATAGTGCTTATAGAAGCTAGCAGCTTATTAAGCACTCTAGATAACTATCTCAGAAAACATAGGTGATAAATTTAAATTATTTTTTTACTTTGTTTAAATAAAAATAACTAGCAGTTTCGCTTACAACACATATTAGAGGTTGTGGGCATGATTTTCATTGCTGTATTGCAGTATGTTCTTTAAATTTTCTTTAAATTAATCGTTGTTGTATGATCATTAGGTTGGTAGTGTCTTATGATGCAGGCACTTATCTAAATGGAATTACATTTTCTTGAATGTATTATGAATACATTTCTATAAAAGTTGATAAAATGCTAATTGTCTCTCCCAAATTTTTGACTTGTCATATAATATTTACACATACAAAGAGAACTAATTTTTTGTATTATTGATCATTATTTAGATTTTGTGGAGACTGCCGTACAAAAGTGATGAAAGCATATGCGTTGCTTATTGAAGACGAAGATCCATCCAAAGAAAAAGGATACGTTGACGAATTGTATGCAGGTATTAGAAGGTGTTTCGGTGAAAAACATGTGCATTTAGACACTGATATCAATTATATCGGAGCATTAATTAGCCGTGCTGAACCAGAACTTATGGGGAAGTATGTATACAACATAAGAACTTATTATTGATCAAATTAATTCTAATTACATAATCCATTACTAAATAAAATTAGCCGTAGAGAACGCCATGCTAAGACTATTGAGATTGCCCAAGAAGAAGTTTTAACATGTCTGGGTATCTGTGTGTATGAGCGACTACACAGAATACAAATGAGAATACGAGAAGAACAATATACTTGCCAAGTTCTAGCAGCAGCAGCTATTGATGGTCTTGCTAGAAGATTTGAAGTATTTTATTTCAATTCATTCACGTTATCTATATATTATGTACATTAGATTAAAATTTATTTCTAAAACTAATGTTGTTTACAGACTGCCATTGAAGTTAAACAAGGATTTACCAAGTTAGATGAGTTTTACAATGAATTTTCAAAAAAAGAGAAAAAAATCCAAAAAAGAAAGCGAATCAGAAAGCAAAAACGATTACAAAAAAAGGAAACCAAACAAGACGATTCAGAACTTAAACCATGTTGTCATGTATGTATTATAGTTAAATATAAATATAATTTTTTAAAGAAGATTGTTGTGGCTACGTGTGACACGAGTTCCGTTCAAGAAAGTATTGTTTTAGATTCTGAGCAAAGCGAGGAAGCTATTTTGTTTATAACATTTTCCAATATATTTTTAGCACCTATAATTTTTATTCACTAAACTATAAAACAATTTCATGCAAGGTACTTATGTAGGAAATGAAGTTGTTGTATTTTGTGAATTTTTGAACTTATTGATTGAAAATTTAAAGATTTACTTTAAAGTTCAAATATTTTTTAAAAGGTACTTAGTGGAGTTGAATAAAAAGTAATTTGGTAGTGGACGTATAATTTTAACAGATTGGTAAAACAGTTGGTAAAATCCTTATCACACCATTTCAAAAATTTAAAACTTTTTAAGTTCTGTAATATGTATTGTGTGTATAGATATGCCAATAACAACTATGTACCCTCAATTATTTTATTATAATAAATTGCAAAAAGTTAAATTAAATTACATATTTTATGTTTGCGTTTAGATAAACCAAAATGAAGAGTGTTCATGCGACAACGAAGTTGAGTTTGAAGAGGATGAATTTGTTTATGCACAATACGTAGATGAAGATGAAGATGACGGTGTACAATCAGATGTACGTGCAATTAATTTTTATTTAAATGACCAATTAATTAATTATTATAACTTTGTATTTTAGGAAAGAGAAGAAGATTCTGATGAAACATGTGATCATCTTGACGATAACTGTGTTTGTATTAATGGGTTAACAGAAGGACGTAAAGTATGTTTTATTGTATGTCACAAAAGTTATTTTTATTTTATTAACAAAAAATATTTTATTTTTTAGCAAATGTTTAAACTATCTAGTAATAGGAAAAAAATTGTTCCAACTCTGTGTAACTGTGTTGATTGCCATTCCAAAGGGACCAGAAAATCCAAAAAGAAAAAAAATAGCGGAGAAAAAGAAAAACGCAATAAAAAAAAGCAAACCAAAAACAAAAAAAATGCTAAAAAAAATAAAAAACAACCTGTTCAGTCTCAAACTCAACCAACAAACATTCAAAACAATAGGAATGTTTTTGAAAAGCTTAGAGATATTTTGAATGCAGTTGATGAAGAAGAAAATGAAGCTAACAGACATTCTGTAGATGAACATCAGTCAGAAGAAGATGGTGATTGCAAATCAAGTGTGATTAATCATGATCTATTACCCGGCAGTTGTAGTTCATGTCCATCACTATGTGACCACTCACAAGATTATGGATATGCATCGGCTGAAAATAATAACCATAGTAATAGTACCAGTTCACCCGATGGTTCAGATGTGGCGTGTTCTGAAGGATTTTGTAATCACCCAGGTAATCATCATTCTACCATAACATCACAATAAATCTATATATATAAAAATGAAAGTATGTTTGTATGTTCCCTATGATCTCGAAAACCGTTTGACCGATTTTGATGAATTCTTTTGTAATACATTCCTTAAAGGTCTGGGAAGGTTTCTAGCACAAAAAGTTCTGAGTAATTTGTAAGGAGGGCCGTGTAGCCAGCAAGGAACTAAAAGCATGCGTTAACCTAACCTGCGCGCCGGGTCCGCTATATGGAATTAATTTACTAAGCTTTAACCGACTAAATCCCGGGCAACGCCGGGTCGGGACAGCTAGTAATCCATTATAATAGTCTTTTTATCAAACTATTATTATGCGCAATAAATTAAAACCAGATGTTATTTTTAAAAAGCGTTTTTTTCTAAGACATTAGTATTAATGCGCCATTGTGTTCAAAATATCCACACTTTTTTCTAATTCATATAACATTTAAATTTTATACTTTCATCCGTGATTTTTTAGCCTTTTACAATAAAGCATAGATTTAATTGAGATATCATTATTAGATGTGGTCTCTTTCACTATTATATAACATATTTAGTATATTGTTGACTTGTATAAATTTTCCAAGTTTGACTGTTTATTAAAAACTATTGTGTTTGAAACTTTTATTAATACTAATGAAAAATAAATTTTAATGCGATCATAAAGACTTGTTGCAACTTATGGTATAAAAAACTTGGATGCAACCAATGTCTGGTTTAAAGATATAGTTTTATTTACATTTTAACTGGTTCTTAAGAGTATTTTTCATACCTTTTTTATCATTTAAAATTAGAAATGATAAAAATATCATACATCCTATGCATTTTTTTTTTATGAGAATCAATTGCAAATTTAATTTTAAAATACTCACAAAATAAATCTTTTCCAAGAGATATTAATAACTTGTTTTGATTAGTACATTATAATTATTAATTACCATACAAATGAATTTAGTACAAATCTAGTACAAAATGTTTTTCAAGTTTCTATTTTGTTCTAAAACTTTCTTTGCCACAATATATATTATGAACAAATATTGTATGTAACAAATGTTGGGTCAATCATTGGGCTCGTGTTTTATTTCAAGTGGCTTCAAGGAGAATTATATATTATTTGTTTAGCAATTAACCTGATTATTTTATTTTATTTAATTAAATTTGTCCGTAATTATTACTGAAATATTTACTAGAAATTGTCAGTAAAAATTAAGAATTACCATGATCCAGTCATATTTTGGAATATTTGTTTTTGTATAACTTTTGTACTAATTCAAATTCTTGGTTGCGTAAACTGGTTTCGATTAATTCTGTATATTTTATTGTCAAAATTTTAATTGTTGATATGTTTTTTATTTAAGGAGAAACGCAGATTGTCTCCTGCAAGCCATTGCCACTTCATCAGTTATTACTAGACGAACTGGTAATTAAAGAATACAAATAAAATTCAAGCTGTTTTAATTTATAGTGTTGTATATTTATAATATTTTCTTCTAGGAAAAGAACGCAATAATTGTAGATGATGCTATTATATCGTCAGAGGAGGTAGAAATGTATAAAGTCTGCGCAATGATTGTAAAAGAGAAACGTCTGAAGCTTAGAGAGACGCTGAAGAGTGGTTTCGCTAACCTAAAAGATCCTTAGATCTTGTGAGTCATTTGTTGGAGTGTCATCTCACTTCCTTTATTCCAAATCATTTTTAAGAAAACCCATTTAGTTAATTTTTTCATAATTATACAGGAAAAAACATTATTATTTTTTCTAATTTACATACATACATAATATTTTGTTTAGTTATTTAATAATATTGTGAATTTGTTCTGACCCTTTATTGATAAGATCAATACAGTTTACAAAATTTGTTTAAGAATATTTTTTATATTATAAATTTAAATGTATTAGTGAAAAACAATAGTTAATATAATAACAATTATAAAAAAAAAGAGTAAAGTACCCTATTTTGTTGTTTCCTACTTAAAATGATAATTTTTTCAAATTATTAAGGCCAACAACAAGCAAAACTCCACTTATAACTTGAGCTCATTATTTATGTAATATTAAGTATATTGAATACTGTAAAATTTATTTGTTTTTATATTATACATTTTGGTTAAAACTTAGAAATTTTGATATGCCTTCAGGTTTTTGAACGTAAAACAAGTTCGAATAAAATCTAAGGTATTTTTGGCATACCAAGTGTATTGTACTTTGCTCCAAAAAATAAGTACAAAATACTTGACAAATATTTATCTCCTAGAGTATACTCTTGTTGAATTTGAAGACTTATACTGTCGTAAGTTAATATATTTTTTTTAAAATTGAATTATAATAAAAGTAACGTTTAAAAATTGTCAATTTTTGTTGATTTTCTATTTAATAGAAAAGAGTAAGAACTAAAACAGTTTTTACTTTCTACCTTTTGACCGAGTATTAAATTGGTTTTTTAAAAATTAAAAATTAAGTTGTGATGGTGGGAAGATCGAATTTGATTTCTTTTGTTTTGTTAATATTGTTAGTAATTTTGGAGAACAGTATTTAATCGTATTATAGGACAATTAAATTATTTGATGTTGTTACAAGAGCAGATTTTTGCAACAATCAGTAATACAATTAACAAAAAATATATTATTCTTTTGATTACATTAAAATTGTTTATTAATCCTTAAGATACGCAAAAAGATTGTTTACAAATTGTGTAAAATGTAGTTTTTGAAACATTCAGGTATGGTGAATTTATTTACATTTTGTTCCAACAAGCATCCCAACATCACATTAGTGTCAACAATTTTACCACTAACAATGTGCACAAAGTTATGTTTGTTTTTACCTGACCAATAAATTCTCAAGCGTTTACTAATATAGTCGCCAGATAAAGATAATGATGCCACAGTTACATATTCTTGGCGACTAACAGAGTATAGTTCTACTTGAGCTCTTAAACTTTCCCAGGTCTCTAATAGGGAAACTGGCGAATATGTGATTCGGTGATTCAAGCCAATATCTTCATACAGTCGCTTGTAAATAGTCAATGTTTCATCAAACTGATCTTTAGCTTGACATTCATCAACTGAGCCAATGAATAGTTCAACGGCATTAGATTGTGCAGCCGAGAAGAGCCCGTTATCAGATTTAGAAGGTTTGTACAAACGGCCAGAAGTGTACAGCTTTAGCGGCAACTTATTTCCTCCTATGCTCTGTTTGGTGAGAAAAGCACAAAACGACTGAAGACTCGCGCCTCCAACTAAATGCAAGTTTTTTTCACTTAAAATGAAAGTTTTATTTGCATCATAAATATCTACACCACAGCCTTCCATGATGATGCTTCTTATGAGGTCTGAATTGCTAAAAGGTATGAAATCCAATCTGTCTAGCATTTCATTAAAATAACACAACATCGCTTGTTCACAGAGAGATGCTTCATTTATCAAATAGACATTAACAGAATTAATGTAATTCAGACAGTCTAAATTCTGGCCAATTTCAACATGACCTATATTGTGTTTATTATCAACGTTTTTTGTTTTTCCATCATTCTGAAGTATAATTTTAACTTCGGTTAATGGACATTCAGAATGTAGGCTGTTGGGTATGTCTAGACTAGGGATAACCACTTCTTTCTCAAGCACTGAAATACTGTCTCTTAACTTCTTTAATCTGGCCATAACTTTTGATCTGCTTTCTCTAAGTCTATTGATCTCCTCGTCATCGTTTTTGGTTTTTTTTAATTGTTCTGTTAGTTTTTGTTTTTCGACATTCAAATCGACCAATTCGTTTCGTACATTTACAAAATTTGACCAATTATCGTTTATTTTATCTAAATCGATATTATCCAAACCTCTTAAAGCAATATTATCTTTTAAAGTCTTAATATTTTTCAAACGGTTCTCCAAATCTACAAATGGTTCAACAGCTACGTAAATGTCCGATGTTTGATTGTACGGTACGTACAGTTTGGATGTACTATATTTTTTAATTAAATTTGTAAGGGGATGAACAGAAGAACAAAGTTTTTTGATCATTGTTTATCTATATTTAATGTACAAATATCAGCGATTTCTTCGGGTTCTTTGTACTCTTCTACGTTAATTGGTTGGGTAACGATGGTTCTTTCTTTAGGAGCAATGTAACTTCCAAAACCAGCAGCTCTATCAGCTTCTTCAAGACTGTAGGGCTCAAGCCTAAGTTCTTTAATTCGTTTTTTGTGCAATTTTGTACGGAAATGATCTCGTAAGACTTGTTCGCTTAAAAAGTAACGCCTGAACAAAAAATGTAACAATTTTTGTAAGTTTTTTTGCACAGTATATTCGTTAATCATGATACTTACGCGCAATGTATACAATAGTGTTGTCCTTCACCGGGTTTATCAAAGTCAAGAGCTTGTTTCAACAAGCGATCAGCGTTCTCTTTCTTCAAATCGTTGTTAACCTAAGTAAAAGTAAAAACTATACAAATTACAGTTACACCGTTCGACCAACAGTAGCTAGTAAATAGCCATTGTATTAGAACTTTTTATTCCATAAAAATTATAATATTTTTTTGTTTGTGTTGGTAGTATAATATACATTCATATGCTTTGGGTAAGTCATTTACGTATTAATATCTAGATCATATATTATTCTAAAAGTTAAAGATACGAACTCTTGTATGAAACTGTACAAGACGAAGGGTCAAAATGTAAATTAAATTTTTTATACACGGAAGAAAGTTTTTGTTTAGTGCAATAACTTACAAGCCTTGGGTGGTCATCACTTTTCATCAACATTCGTGGAATTTTTATTAAGGTTTTTATGATTTAGATGTTTCTCTTTAGTTATGGTGATGATTGCCAATTGATGCCATTTTAGGTGGAAATCAGTAGATTACGCGTAAATGTACCAATCACAATTCCACAGAGCAAATCGGAAAATAAAAAAAAAAAATCTTCAACCCACCCCTTTCCTTATATCTACCGGATCCAAAATTTTGAGAAATCGGGGTTTTTCGCGCACGGTCGGCAGGGGAACCTGAGCTATATTATTTGTTTAACGTTTTTTTCTAAAATCAAAGGACACAATTTTGGTCGATTCTTTTAAGACTTAGGATTTTCGCCTACCCTCGAACAACGTGGTTTTTTATTTTAGAACGGCACTGGAACCATCCTCGATTTATTTG
>CM029363.1:20392633-20428617 GCA_017140985.1 Hormaphis cornu | reverse complement strand
CACACGCGCGCGTATTAAGACATAACCAGCAAAAAATGTATAGGACGTAATTCTATCTCACCTTCCGTACAACCCGCGGTGGTGAGTAACAGCTGCTTTACGATACGACCACCGACGGTTCTGTAACGCGGCCGTGTGTGTCGAGTGATAGTGATGCAATCAATCGCTGTTTTTTTTTGGACATTATTATTCGGCCACTTTGCTGATCGGGTCATTGGCACGGCGTCGCGGAAAAGTGCATCGGTGCACGATACCCCGTGGTAACGATAATTTTCGTCATTTTTTTTAGTTCGCGGAACTTTCCCGTCGTAATCGACTGTGATATTAACGCGCCATCGCGGTATCTGTATATATATAGTGCCTACCTACCTTATAGTTTTGTTAAACTTTTACGCCTTTGCGGTGCCGACGTCCCTCGTAAGGCTGCCGGTGTTTTTTGGACGCACGGAGGATACCGCGCCGAATCGACCACGCCGCGCGATATATTTTCCGGCTATGCCAAACGCGTCAAATGTCGACGCACCGCGATGCGAGTTTCGCCGCGCTCAACACTGATGTACGCGATGATCCGTAGCGAAAACACTGATGACGAACCGTCGGAAAAAGCGTCAAAAACTTACGACACGTAGTGAATTTGACCCCCGTTCGCAATATACAATTCAGATATAGGTGTAGTCTAGTCGATGAACCGAGTTCGCTCGACGCCGCTTTCTCGCGTTCAACCGCTTCCGCAGTCACTCGCCACATCTTGAGCAGGTATCTCGTTTCGCCGCGGTTGGGGCAGGGTGCAGCAATACGGGTGTTAGTCAGACTCGAGTTGCGATGCAAAAAGAAGGCAAGCCCAGGTTCCTGAAACACCACAGCAACAGTGTGCGAGGAGTGGCGTTTAGCCCTCGGGTACGTATCCTCATTTTTTTCGCTTACCTATATACATATATGTTTCGGCGCAGTCACTGACGCGGTCGTCTTTTTAGGACCGTTATCTGTTTTGTTCCGGTGCGTACGACGGAAAGGTGAATCTTTACTCGTCGCTGCGCATGGAGTTGCTCATGTCGTACTCCATTACCACGATGGCCGTCGCCAGGAACGTGAACGCAGTGAGATTCACGTCTGACGGTTCTAGGGTGAGTGCGATTTCTCGTGTGATATGTACAGTACGTGGTTATTGCTAATCAAACGATAGGTACTGTGTGTAACCATTAATGGTTTTCGGGTTTGTAACGAATCGGGTAAAAAAAAGTCACGTGTGGAATATTAACTTTTCGTATGATTTCGCAGTACATATTTTACGAACAAGGAAATTTATAGATAAGTAGGTTAGGTAAGTAGGTAGTTATCCTATACCACCAAGTAATGTATATATATTGGCAAATTTTGTTGTTTGGCTCTTTCTAACCCGTAGGAACAAGCCGCCACTGCCACGACCATTCAAAAAAAATATTGTATTAAATATTTTATTGTCGGTCGATAAGTTTTTTTAACTATGTAAACTTAATTAGACGATAATGTGTCTCTTTAATTTCTACATTTCCTTTGCGGCTATTTTATCTACCTCTATTTCCACGATTTCAAAGTACGCTTTTGTTTTAATGTTTTTACCCTACCCAGTTTTTTTTTTTTAGATTCCTTAATTGCCATAATAAGTGTAATGACTATTTACTATAAAACTAGAGATTAGTTTGGATTTTTTAATGGGAAAGAATAAAGATGATAATTTTGAATCTGGAAATGTTAAATTTCTCCTTAGACTGTACGACGCACAAAATTTTTAATCTAAACCGTTATCTAGTGTTACAAATATTACGTGTATTTGGACATTGTGTTGGTTTGTGAAGTACAATTAAAATAAAATCCAAACATTACAAAGTACAGTAACAAAATTTTAAATACTGCTGCCGCCAGCCACTGAAGTATCATTAACTGATCAGTTGATGTTCATTATCAAATTAATTTAGTATAAATGCATTTTATATAACTATTACAATAATTTTTTTATAATTGATGATAATGAACTATTAATTTATAAATACATTACTAAACTTCATTATTAAAGTGTACTTAATCCTAAAATCATACAAATGTGCAAAATAAAAAGTTAAAAATGTTAAGAAATTAAAACGAAATGGATCTTTTATGTTACGTTTTTAAAAGTACATTGAAAACATTTTGATAGGTACTGTGTAATTTTTTTTTACAGATTTTAGCATGTACCACATCTCGAAGACTCTCTGTAGTTGACGTTGAAAGAGGAGAACTTCTGTTGGCTTATGAAAATTGTGCAGCAAGTGGAAGGGATAGAACTGGTCTGGCTACAGATCCTAGGTCACCTAATATTGCTGTTTCTGTTGCAGTAAACGGCAAAGGTCTTACGTTATTAGACCTTCGAATGCCTTTACCTCTGGATTATGTATATGATGTAAGTAACTGAAAAGAGATGTATATCTAAGTGTTAAAATAAAAATATAATTTTTAGTTAATTTTCAATTCTTAATCGTTTTTTTTTAGCTTCATACTAGCACTATTCGCGACATAGCTTTTTTAGAATCTTCTTGGCCCTGGGCAAATAGTAATGGACTTCTCAGTACAATTGTAACTGCGAGTTCAGATGGATGTTGTAAAGTATGTACAATGGATGGCCGAATATTGCATTCATTTTCCTCGGGTCGTCATTTGAACACAGTATGTCCATCACCTGAACCGTTTCAAGGTTTTTTATCTAATGGGTTTTATAGTAAGTACCAGCTGCATGCTTAAAAATTGAGCCAATTTTTTATTTCATGTTTTTAACTGATATACTCCACCAAAAAACTTAAGGGTTAATTTAAATTTAACTATTATTTGTAATCAATGTAGAGCTCTATAACATGTCCTAATTGTTTGGTCAACTTCAACTGAATTTCCATACACGTATGAACATAACAAACATTTAAAAACATTGTACTAATCTTAAAACCAAACTTAATTAAGTCTTTAAAATTAATTAAAGATAGCCTAACAAATTATAGAAAAATACTAATCACCTATCTGGTTTGATAAAAAGATCTTACTACATTTTTAAAAAGGAATACAAATAATGCTCATAGTTTTATAATTGTGATGCAAGTCGTGATGACTATTTTTTGAAATCTATATAATAACCTTTAAAACGTCATACTTTTAATTTCCATCTTAACAACAACTTAAATCATCAAACTAAATTACATCTGATCTGTTTAAAAGTATTCGAACACAATTATAATCAAAATTTTATTATATTGAACTGTAGTAAAATTGGATCGTCTTCTGATTCAAAATGTATAAAAGATAGTTTAATATGAGGTGTATAATAATTGTGGTGGTTCCGGACACATTTTTATCACAATGCACACGAGTGGAGACTTGTTGATTTTTTCCTCAAATTGCACAATAATTACCATATGTTCCCGGAGTTTGGTCGAGACTTGTTTTAGTCCCGGATTATTCCTATATTTTGCCCAGACTTAAATAATGTATGGTGTGGCCATGATTGTAATTTATTTACACTCATCCTGCATAGTGTATACAACTTCATGTGACTTTTAACTTGTGGTTGATACCTAAAAACTCATAAAATATCTATTACTGTTATTGTAAATAAAGTTTAAACACCGATAAGAAACTTTTTCCAGTTGATAGCATATTTTAAGTGTCAAGTCACTCAAGTGTTAATCTTTTGAGACAATATGATATTACAAATGACAAAATGTATGAATATTTTGGGACTAAAACACGTCTTGATCAAATACCAGATTCTCGGTAATTATTGGGATTCTAGAGATATTCTGGGTCTATATTTCACAATTGAATCTCGAATGTATGATAATTATTGTACTAATACTATTTATAATTTATGGAAAAAAATCGATAATCATGCGCTTTGTGATAATAATGTGTCTAGGACCAATGAGATAAACAAAAAAATCTTGATTTTTCTGGGAGCTTAGACACAGCCTAGTATAAAATAAATAAACAATATGCTTTTTGAGTTGGTTCAAGGTAAGAATTAAAGTCAAAACTGTTGAGCTTAGTAAATTATATTTCCGCCCTAATCTTGTCCGCTTTAAAAACCATAAGTTTACCTCAGTTCATAATTTTGTTTTGTTTTAGGTGTAATTATGTGTGGAGGTGATAAAATAACGTCTTACGTCCCAAACTTGGGTATTCAAGAGAGTTTCTGCGAAAACCGGGATAAACCAATTTGGAAAGTTAGGTACACATCTAACGGCAGTTTTCTTTATTCCGTTTGCGAAGGTGGTGTTGTTCGAAAGTATAGAAGATATCCTGATCGCCATGAATATCTGGGAGAAGTATACACACACAAAGGAGATATTCAAGATTTAGATATCTCCCCGTACGATGAATGTATCCTTTTAACACTACTTATTTATTTCCAAAATTGATGGAAACTTGCCGGTATAATTTGTCAACAGTAGTAAATTGTATTATGATAATTATTAGATTTTTCTAATTAGTATGCATACTGCGTATGCTATACATTTGTTTTATGAATTTGGTGAAAAGTCTGCGTTCCTACCTAAATCGGTCCATTATTATTCTTTGCATTTGTTGTTGTAGGTATGACGACGACGTAGTCGGCATCAGCTTTGCATATCACAGACAAATCACTTTGAATGCTTCATTCTCATCAGCCGTGTTTTTGCTCCCCTTCTTTATAAAAATATTTTTTGCACAGGCTGGTAAAATTAAAGATAACTCGCCGTCTGCTGTACCTAATCACATGCAATTACCGTCACAGATGGTGTATTGTAATTACAATAATTATTGTTGTATAGTTCTTGTGAATTCCTTTAATTTTGTTTACAAGAGAGATGAAAATAGTAAACTCTTACATAAACTTGTCATTAAATATCTGTTAGTTTCATTGAAGAAATACGTACGAATAAGGTTTATATGATTTTCATCGGGTGATTGTCCATGACTAGCACGAGCCCCCACATCCTAATATTTTTAATCTTTGTGCAAAACATGACTATTTGCATGTATGAATTATTAAATGCATATCTAATGCCCAGAATGAAACTAGTTTTAAAATTATTTACAAAAGACAAATAACAATGGTTTGTCCTTAACTTAATTAATTGTCAGACCTAATTACAGCGTCGAAAGATCGCACAGTCGGAGTACTACGCTTGGGAGCTCCAAGTCACGGATGGACAGATTATAGTGAATTGACTTGATGACGAGCAAATTTCAGACGAGACACAAAAATAATATTAACTAAATATACCTTTGTAAATTTGTATATTTTAAGGGTTTAAAAAAAAAAAAAAAATTAATGCCAACAGATACACCAACTTAATGTGTGATATTCATTGTATTCAAAAAAAAAAAAAACAAAATATATTTATAGTTGATTTTTTAACAAATATAAAGCTTTATTTACAAATATTCATCAAATTTATACCGTTTTACAAAATGCATCAATTCAACAATACATCATTTCATATTTTCGGGTACCAAATACAAATGTAAATAATATTATAATAATTGTTTGTTTGGAAAATAATATAATGTCAAGCATTAATAGATTCGTGATTGATATAAGTCAATGACTTTGTTATCCTTGTGACGGTAATCCATTTTTAAATATACGTCTACTAATGTGTAAAGTCGTTAAAATAAACTAATACGGTTGATTCAATATCCTCATCAAATTTGATCCACAACCGTACAAAAAAAAAAAAATTGTTTTTATAATATTATTAACCTAAGACTATTTTCCGTGGACGATAGTAACTTTTTGAATTATTTCTGCTATTAGATGTTACAATCTGTACCTACATGTGAACGTAAACGGGTTAACAACGATGTTATTTACATGGGGAAAAAAAACACCCAGCAACGCGTTAAATATATAGTTTGTAGAGTCTTGAGGAACCA
The DNA here is from genome assembly GCA_017140985.1 of Hormaphis cornu. Lineage (NCBI taxonomy): Eukaryota > Metazoa > Arthropoda > Insecta > Hemiptera > Hormaphididae > Hormaphis > Hormaphis cornu. The sequence continues at coordinate 20,422,698 of CM029363.1, read as the reverse complement.
TGATGATAATTATTATTATCGACTAATTGTTGGTCGGTGTTTGCTGTTTAAATTGTTTAAGTGTTGTTGGGTGTTCTTTATTGTTTCGTTAACAGTGGTCATCACAGCCTGCGCTTGAAACGTTTGGAAATCGTTCAACGAAAAAAAAATACACAAAGGGTTTTGTCGATCTGTTTGATGAGTTTTTCATTCTTACCGATTGACTGTTGAAAATGCACCGCAAATGCGCTCGGAGATTTTTCTTCAACCACGCACTATCGGTGTAAATTATTCGAAATCAACACATTTAGTTCGGTTTTTATACCCCACTTTTGTGTCAAGTACCTACTAACGTTTAAAAAAGAATAGTATCCGTGTATTAATTGAACACGCAAGCGTATTATCAAAACGTCGTACCGCAAACGTTTGTTTACGACGTATAATAAATGAATTTGGTAATAAATTATATTTTTTAATTTTTATCAAATTCTCTTCGTTTTTAGCGGTTTGCAAACGCATGAAAAATCTACGTGCTTTCAAGAGCGCCCATTGTTGTGTCAATAACAAGCTGAGAAACGCACAATAGTTTAAGGTGCCAAACGAATCTTTCAATTTAATAACTATAGACGTGTTTTTGACGTTTAATTTTGGAAAGTATTTATTACTACTGTATCTACTACGTACCGTGTGTTTAATTTGCATTCGGTAGAGGTTTTTACAAGACCTTCGCGATCTGTAACTGCGCATATTACACCTCGCTATTTACACCGTATTATTATATAGTTGTGTATAATGTATAGTGAGTAGTTTTTTGTTGCAGATAATGATAGCTATATGTATCAATGTATCACAACCGCCAAAACGGTATTAAAATAATTATCTCAGAAGTTGGTACCTACCTCATACATCAACAGTAGTAAAATGATGTACAGGTCGCGTTTAGTAAACGTTTAGATTATTTTTCAGTGAAAAACATAAAGTTCAAGGACTTCTGCGAGTCGACATTTGATCGACATTGTCGTCATCAAGTATATCATCATCATCATCGAATTGTCTTATGTAAATCATTATAGGTGTTATATTCGCTGGGCTGTACCGTCGGTGTTGCCGTGAAGAAAACGAAAGCATAAAAAAATGAAGATTATTTTGAGCGCGACCACATAAAATTCGCCGTTTTCTTAAATACACATATATAATCTAAAAGCATAAACGGAACGGGTTTCGCAATAGTAGACGGCCCTCAGGTTAGAACTTTCCAACTTCCGTCTTTCTCCAGCATCTTCACAGCGGAATACACGGCAGTCCAATCCAATCAGACTATAAGCACACTCTTATAATAAGTGACTCTCTCAGCGCCCTGGTCTCACAACGAGATCACCACCCCCAAAACGAAGTAATCCGACTTACGAAAGACCTCATCGAAAAACAAAATTAACTTTATGTGGGTCCCATCCCGCATGGGTATTCCCGGGGGAACGAAAAAGCCGATAAAATGGCGAATGAAGCGCGATGACAACCTCTACCATCATAAGTAAAATCCCGAACAAAGATCGCACGTACGAAGCCCATAAACGGATAATTAAAACATGGCAAAATCGCTGGGATTCAGTACCCGCCAGCAACAAACTCGGAGACGTCAAAAAAGCTGTGTCCAAATGGGCGTATCCAGAGTGTACAAATAATTATAAACAGATCCAGAATAGGCCATTCATATCACTCACTCGTACTTGATATCCAAGGAATCCCCTTTTGTGACACGTGCGACACCCTCATTACAATGGCACACATCATTATTGAGACTGCCCCGAATATACTACCTAACCGCACGTTTTCTTCGCAATAATCCAAGGTCACCCGAAGAAGAAGAAGCCCTCAGTCGACAAAACATTTTTAAATTTTTCAAAAAAATCGATTTGGATTAAAAAACTGTAAATATCATAACGACGTTATGATAACGTTTCACGTTGTATTGAATATAACAATGTATTCCTATAACAATATGTGAATTTCAACTTTCATATTGCGAAATGTTTAACATTTCGCAATTATATAGGCTAATAATCTTTGTGATTGAAGCCCTTATGTTAAAAAAAAATACGTACGATATTATACAGGAACACCATATTGATGGTGTTCTGGAATGTTCTAGAATTAACGAACAGGTTTTCTAGTTTGTGGGTTTTGTCTCTCACGTTTGTCGGTTCGTCAAGTGGACGTCTACATCCACTGGCTACAACCTACTTCGACTTCACCTACCCGTTCAACGACGTTACACGCAACCACATGAATTATTTGGGTACCCTCCCGCCAGCTGCTGCTGCTGTAGCGTATGATGACCGCGGCTGCTAATACCGTCGTACACGAGGGTTCGGTCATTGTTTTGAAATCGCCAAGGTGACGGCCGTGCGCACTCTTGCCCGCGTGTGTACACGATGTAAAATGTGCGCTAGAGTCAACAGACGACCGCCAATTAGCAGCATCACGGCGTATTAAAGTGTAGAGGAGACGCTTGTTTTTCTGACGATTTCACTGACCGTTTTGTTTGCCAGACGATCGCGCAACGTGTACTTTTTTCCCCGTCGAGTTTCGCGTCTTCTTCGCACTATGGAAGGTCAAATATTTATTAACGCGTATTCATATTCGTGTGTACACAGCAGACGGAGGAGCTGCTGCTGCTGCGCGTATTGTTTTTGTAATAATTATCAATTGTACGTCCACACGGGCCGTGGCGTTCTCGGAGTGCTATTTCATGGCTAAACGGTCGTTACGCGAATGTGCAAACAACCGTGTGCCTACACAATACACGTACCGGCTGTGGACGACACTATCCCGCCGACCTCCCGCGGTTCGGTTTCGCCGTCTCGACGAATTTTTTAAAATCTTAACTCTCTCGTGTCACGATGCGCAATATCATTGCAGGGGTGTTCTATCACACACGCAGTGTACTCTCGAGAAAATTTTATAAAATTATATACTGCGTGTACACTCTGTAATACACGAGAGAAAAAAAATATTGGTCACTCGAAAGTTTTAAAATTTGTTTTAAAAATTTAATCGCGTAATCCTCTGCCAGTACTTCGAGGCGCACACAAACGTCAGTTATCACGTCGATGAGCGAAACATGGCAGACTATTATATAGGACGTAGATGCTTCATAGACTTCAGATGCTCACACAGCGGGAAGAATATGTGCGCCAATGTGCTGTGTAAAAAAAAAGTTTTTAGTTTTTGCCTTTCGACGATCACTGTGATTAGATTTTCGTATCGATTGATTCGTCCGAATATTTTAATTTTTCCATGGAAAAAAGATGTGTAAAAAAATTGATTTTTTTTTTTGACAGTGCTTGACTCAGGTGGGAAGTGCACGGGAAATCCTCGTTTTTGTTTTTTTTTAGTTATTTTAGCCTGTTCTTTTTAATTACGTACCTTTATAATTGTCAAGTATAGGCATCTCGATATAAAACATAATTATTCAGGAGTCTGTTGTGGTTCAAACGCATTAAATTGTTAATATCCGATAAATCCGTCGCCTTATCGAAAAGCTGTCGTGTCTAGTGTACGTCCTCGATAAAAATATGAAATCCAACGATAAAAATGGTCCGACGTATCCGCGTTTGAGGAATATTCGTTTAAATAACGTGTGTAAATTTCGAACCATTCGGACTCGATACCGTTGGATGAAAATTATGATTACACGGATGTTTCAGTAGCATGTGTGTGTACTTGTTGTTAACCTTGTGTTTCAAAACTCGTTGTCGTAAATTAATACATTCTTTACCGAACGAGAAAATTTTAAAGTTCTCTATGTACTCGGCTCAAAAACTGTACTTTTACCCGTTTCGACGTAAAACTTTCAGCGAGTACCTATGTTATTTTGGAAGTTAACAACACAATGGTGTCAAAGGACGCGCGTTACCCGTAATTTTTAACGCTTTTCGTCGAATTCGACCGACAGTTTTTTTGATTGTAACTCTTTCAGAATCGAGACCCCTCGGAACGTGTACAATTAGAGTTCATTTCATTACAGGTACGGACCGTGAAAATCGTTTCTTATACGGCATAGAGAGAGCACAGCGAGAGAGAGAAAAAACGTCATTGTATAACATTCTTCGCCAACGCTCAGAATCTAAAAACGGTTTTTCAAGCGAACCTGTACGTTTTTTATAGGATTTTTTATTATAAACGGGGTTTTCGATATTTGGCTGCAGCGCGCGTGCAGTCTGTGGCGGTCGGGAGCAAGAGGAGAGCGGCGGCGTCGCCACAGCTCGGGCGGCTGTAGAGTATATTATATCCACACGATTCCGATGCGATAACTAGAGTTATGTAACTATCTACGCGCATACACTCGTGGACACTGGATTCGTGTGAAACATGCTCGTGGGCCCCGATTGTGTGTATATTGAACGTACTATTTTCGTATAAAACCGCGTGTGCGCTTACGATACAGGGTGGTGATTCGCGTGCCGGACTTCAGGATATCGTGTACACCTAAAAAGCATAAAAAAAAAGTTCTCTCGACCCCTATACGTCTTATTTTCAACAACGAGGGGGTAATTATTTAAATTTTTTTGTTTGAAGGCGAGTAATTTGTTTCGTTAAAACGTTTTGTATCACCCGAACTAATCATGACGTGTACTAGTCTAACAAAAACTTCTGAATCTAGTAAGATTTTCGACAGTATAAATACTCGTTTTTAGCATGTCACCCCCATTACAGGTGCCATTATTCCATTCAATGTAAAAAAAAAAATGAAATCGGGTGAGCCAATAGTAATCTACGTGGAGCGACTAAACGGCAAGAATTTGCGAGAGGAGAGCGCATTCTTCGGGCAGCTGTTGAGTCGAGTGACAGCGGTAACTGGGAGGCAGGTACGCGAAAGGGCGGCACGTGCTTGTTTGAGGCAGAACGGCGGACAAGGAACAACTTTTGCGATTGTGAGACCTACAACTGTTTTGTATCTCCGAAATGAAATTTTCCCTTTAGTCTATTAGTTGGTGTTCGTTTTTTTCTCATTTTATTCGGTATGAGCTGAATTTGTGAGGTTTTACGGCTCCCGTGCAATTTTACTCGCCACCAACGTTTCTTCTTCACATTAATAGCGCGTAGAATAACGGCAACACCGCAAAGGAAGTAGTGGCAATAATGATAAAATCGAGTACACCGCGGTCGAAAAGCTTATTAAAATCTCAAGTTTCCTCACACCCTTCTGCCTATATTTTAGTGAGGTGAAATTGAACACGTTTTTAAATTTAAGACTCGGTCGGGGTTTATATTTGCTATCCAAACAACCGAGCAGAGATTTTGAAACTAGTCATCGAATTTAAACATCTTTTTAGCCGCGATGTATTGAAATTACTCGTGTGCGCGTCGCAGCAGCAGGTTCAGCGGACATGAACGTTTTAACGGGGGGAAAAAAAAATTTCTTTTTAAAGAAAAGAAAAAAAAAACGCAAAATTTATAATATCTCCCTTATTGTTGAGAACGGCTGGGAGGTGTGAAAAGGACTTTTTTTTTTTTTTGTTGCGTTTGGACAAACGTCTCCTGAAGTTTGACACGTCGTGAATCATCCTGTACAATAGCCGGTTGCAGTATGGCCTATGGGTACTTACTTACTTGCAGGTAATCTACTGCAGGAATATCGCGGTACTGAAGTATATCAGGTACGTGTATAATAGATGCTGGTCGCTGCGACCTTGACTCGCCGTATCCAGATATAATGGCAGCTGTGTTCTCCGCGGACAGCCGCGACCTTCGTTTCTAAGTCTAATTACGACGAATCATCGCTTAAAAAATAATAATCACGAAAAACGTATTTTATTGGAGAAAAAAAAAATAACGAAAATTCGCTTGTTTTCTGTTCGTAGCCAGGTACTACCTGCCTGCACCGTTCGGGAGGACTGATGATCGCTCTGAACTATGATTTCCATCCGTTTTTTTGTGCATTTTACACGCACGCGTGTATGCGAACACCCATACGAACGAACGATTTTCGAGATCCCACCGCGGTCCTCCATACCGGTCCAGAACAGCGCAGATTTCTCGTCCGATTGAAAATCTACTAAAATTCCCGTACAAACTTGGTACGTATAACATTGTGGAGGTCAAAACTAAGTATGTACTGCAACACCGTGCTGGACTTCGTAGATACCGCGGACGAATTTTCTGATTTTTCGTACGAAACGTCTCGAAAACGTTATCGTTAGAACGTTTCTTAATTTTTAACTCATTAAGCGTCCATTACTACTAATTTCAATACTATATAGTACCATACTATATAGTATTTATCGTGTTATAATAATTACTTATGCATATCTGTATAAATTAATTTCATACGCATTAGGTCCTCTATTTTGCGGACGGAAACGTTGACGGTGTCTCATGGTTCGCGAAACGATATTATAGTACCTACTATAATATCATATTATAGGAAACTGGTTGTATGATTTTAACGATATTTAAATTCGCATTCCACGCCTATACTTGTATGAGTATAGCTGTTTGATGTTGTGACCTGCTGTAAATAAATTTATCTACCACATCCGGGTTTCATGAAAATCCCCGGCATAACCCCGTTCTATAGGTATGTATGTACAACCGTATTATTATCATTTTTCGTAGTGTACCAATTCTCGAGTATACGGTGTTGCGGTAGGAAAATGAATAGAAATGGCTAGGTTATTTTATTAAATACGTACACGGGACAAACCCTTTAGACATGATATTATATACATTACACATACCTATAAATACAGTTATTATACCATTTAAGACATAGATGTTTCAATTGATAGCCATAGACAGTGATTTAAATATTTAGAGGACACGAGGAGTCAGCATTCGACATCATACGTCCGCGATAGGTACATTTTTAAGATAGTTATTAAGTTAGTTATAGGTGCAGTGTTTTTTTGTACATACGTTCGACATATATCATTGTTACATCAAACAGTAAATTAAAGATTTTTATAGAGTATGTATTAATATTTTATGGGTAGGTACCTACTGTATGAAGTATCAAAAAATACGACAGTTGAAATAGGTCATGACTATCTTTATGACAAGAAAATGGTATTGTTTTATTATTTATTCATAGTACGGGGACGTAGAGTAAACAGGAACTGTTTGCTCCATAAACATTCGAAAAAACGAACGAAAGTTGTTTGTACCTATTCCAAAAATGGTACCTACTATAGGTTACCTACATGGCTTATAGTTTCTTTTAATTAACAAAATACGATTTAGAGGGCAATAACATATTATTTCAATTGAAAAAAATCAATGTTCGTTATGGCATTAGGTAACGGTGTTTTTTTTTACCTTTATTAGGTCTACCCATTAGGTGTGGGCGATGTTTGGAATAATACTTGCCGCGGTAAACTTGATTCGCGCCTGAACTGTGAAAAACAATAATAATTTGTACATACGTTTTTTCGCATTTGGTGTGCAAACATTTTGGTAAACGAAAACAAACTTCCGGGGTCTGAGCAACGTACGTTTTATAACTACACCCATACAGTATCATTTAGACGCTAGATACTAAGGTATAGTTATTTAATTTTGAATTTTTTAATAGTTCAAAATCAATAGTAAATAATCAATACAGTAATTTTTTGATGTAAAAACATTCATTGCGCACTAACCGAGTCTTCATTGCAGTTTTAATGAATTATGAAGCTAGAAGGGCAAAGACCGAGGTCGAGGAGGATAATATAGGTAATATCCACATCTACAGATCTACAAGAAAATAAGGAACGGCAGCTTCAAGTTTAGCGGTATTTATAGAATACAGGTCTTTTACGATCAGTCCCTAAAATACCGAAAATTTCGTACTACACACCTAGACCAAAACGGTCCCCCCCGCTCCTCCCGAATTTTTTTTAACACTATTCGGGCTTACACTATTTTAAATTTCGTACTACACTGAACAAACATTAATTACAATATTTGACGTATGTTCAACAAAAACGGCGAGGGCTAATTTTCAATATGATATGTTATACAAAAATATGTTTTTAAGCTATTGATGTGTCGTCATTTTACGGATTTACGAAAATTTCACTGTTACACAATAAAATATGGTGAAAATCGAAAAATAGTTATCGTACATCGAATTACTATAACAAATTTTAATAATTTTTCGGAAGTTTCAAGTAGGTACCTAATTAGAAAAATGTTTAAAAAAGTAACTAAAAAACAAAAGAAAACACAACAACATTTTACCGATTTTTCAATTAATATTTTTATCACAGTTTTTTGGCACCTACCTATTGTAATTCGAAAAAGAATCAAATCATTAAAAATTGGGTCGTTTTTACTATTTACCGTTCCGGTTGGTCATAAAACTTTCTGCGCTCAATACATTTTGTGTGAAAATAGGTTTATTATTTATAAAAATTGCGCAAGAATAAAAAATTATTTTGCAAACAACAACGAGATCCCCATTCCTTCCCGTCGAAAATTGCGCATGTTCACGTCCCCAACATGAATTTCATAGCACGTATAGTACTACACTTACCCTTTATAATGATAAATTTAAACAAAACGATAAAAAATAATTTTTTGTGCAAGTATAATTTGTTAATAATCTCAGCGTATTTATTTTAAAAAACTACGGTGAATTGAACGGTAGACCGGCCAGGAAAATAACGTGCCTAAAAAAAGTCGATGATTACATAAAATCTATCATATAATATACTTATCTACCTATTTTTTTTTTATAGTTTTAGTTACCAACACTTTTCATTATTATTATTATATTTTTTTTTTCGATGAACTAGTTGGCGTAAACTCGGTGGACGTTTTTCACCTTCACAGCGCATCATAATAAATTAATTTTATTACAATTATTTTATATTTCATTTATTCTGTGTTCCAGTATAATATACAGTACACCTATACATTCTGAGTTTTGAGTTGTGCGCCAGCCGGCAGACGGATCGCTGCTGGCCGCTGTTATCAGTTACTACTATCAGTTATCACGTTCTAACGGCAAGACGTGATTAATTGTGAAACTTTCAAATAATTAGTCTCCTCGTCCTTTACTCGTCGGTGCACTCCTTTGCCGTTTGTTTCGAGACTAAGTGACGACGGCTTTTGGTGTGATCATTGCGGGTTTCGTCATGACTCGCCGCGGGATAAGTTATGTCACGACGCGTTCTCGACGACCACCGAACGTCCTCCTTCCACTGTAGTCGACAGCCGAGATTCCGAGACTTCAGACGACAGTCCGTGCTCACATACGGTTTGTGCCGTTCAAAAATAGCGAGGAAAACATGCGCTCTTGGCGTACTCTGTTTTTGCAGATTGCGGTCTGTCGGTGCGCACTGTTGACGAGTAAGTTAATTATTTATGTCGAGTGACCTAGGTCTTGTTTTTGTGATCATTACCCAGGTTCTTTAATCTTTATCGGTTGGCAAATCGAGTTCTCGCACAGAGTTTGAAGGCTTTTGTAGAATCGAAATGAAATGAAAAACTTACCCGAACAAAGCAATAGGATCATCCAAATTTACCGCGGCACTCCGAGTTGACCTCTGTAACCCGCTAGATCTTCTAGCCGATATTGTATGGTTTCATACAGAATGAGATACTCGGTTAAGAAATCCGAAGTAGGTACCTACACGAACGCTTAATCCGCAAAAAAACTACCTAATCGCGTAACATTATCCTCTTGTTTGTTTTAGCGAATATTTTGTAAAAACAGTTATTAAATAGAAATTATTGTGCACATTATCATTACTACACAAGAACGTACAACATTTATCCATGTGGTGGTATTACACGCTTAATCGCCACGGTCAAAATATGTTTGTAATTTTGTATTCTACATTTCTACCTAGGTAGTTCAGTATTTAGCGGCGGTCGGTGTACGTCTTAAATGTGGGTTGGCAGTTGATACTTTACTAGTTATTACTGTAGGTGGTAACATAGTTTTAAAAACATAGTTAGTCATACAAAAGCAGTATTAACTACGAATACGTATAACGCATATCTACTAATAATTATGCTTTTAGCTAAATTGAAAATAAACACAACTCATAATATTTACCTAACTTAGGTATAAGACAATAGATTTGTTTGTACTGTAGGGGATTAGTATAAAATCATCAATATACTGTACTGGGTTATGTATTCTTCAATTTTTTACAGTTCTTTTATGTTCAGTTTTTGAATTTCAAAACTATTGATTAGTAGTTAGGGTGTTTTCAAGGATGTTTTAGTTTTCATCTACCCAACTTATCACTGACACACATCAATTTAAAAAGTTATTTATATTATTTAAACATTTATCTACTATTATTTCCTTGGTAGTACCATATTGTTAATTTAGTAAATGATGGCCGTAACTTGTGATTGTTCTACTATTTATTTTTATTCACCTGTATTGAAATTGAATTGCTGAATTTTTGGAATTTTAATTTTTTAAGTGGGCATAAGTATGTATATTATACTTGTATAAGTAATATGTATAGGTATCTAATTGGATGATCAACTAATGGAAATTCTAAATGTGTTTTTCTGAGTTGTGGAATATTATTTTTAGTTATTCATACCACAAATATTACTTATACTGTTTTATCACTATCAAGCTAAATTTTCCTAAATGTTTTTGTTTTATTTTGAAATTTCATCTTCTTTTATATTTGTCTCAGTGTATAAAACCTCTTTACGTATCAATAATTATTAGTTTACACAGATATGAACAATACCTATAATTATTATTTGTATAAGTGTTAATATACATTCATAGATATATACCTGATTATTAATTGTATCATGTTTGTATTTAGTAGGTTTCATAGAACAATCAAAAGTACAATAATTAGTACTTATTGTCGCCTAGACTCTAAAATAATAAGTGATTCTCTGACACTTGTGACCTTTGCATTAATTGTTCGTTAATTAATTTTAGTTGATATACTTTTAATGTCTGTGTTAAAGTTTTAATGTGTATAATTAACTCTTTGACTACTAAGTATGATACTTGGTACAAAGTGTAACTATACATTTTAATTATTGGTTATAAATAACAAGATTAGATACACCTATTATAAATTACTACTTCAAAACAGTTTGATTAAAAGCAGCGCACTTCAAGTTGTCTTTTGAGTACGTGTTTTACTCAGTATTTTATCTACACATTGATTATTTGATTTTTATGTAAGATTTGTGTAAAATATGTATTTAACAAGCAACTTATCTTGATAGTTAAAACTGTTTCCAAATTACAACAGTGATCTAGATTTCTCTTTTGGTTGTTTTAACGTATAGAAGCAACAGATAGGCCATAGGTTCATGCAACCCACCGTTATGTTTGTAAATCGTTTTTCATATTCAGTACTCAATATTAAATTATTCTTCAATACAAGAATGTATGGTTGTAATAAATTACTACCCTCGTGTCTTAATTTATGAAAATCAATTTTGTTATATCGGTACAAAACTTAACTTAGCTTTGAGGCATAACGACGAGTCAGAACATTTTTCAACGTATTAGCTTAAGGCGCATAGCACCTACTTATCAGGCATTGTAGATAATGAACCACCTATTAATATTTCTTAAAGTTCATTTTAAATTACTTAGTGCAGTTAAAAACTTAACGGTACCTACCTTATTGTTCGACAACACATTTGACACTACACTATTATTATAGTTAAGTAATATTCTTCGATGCTCTTTCACAATTCATCATGACACGTTTTCAATTTTATTTAAAACAATTTAACTTTATTTTCGGGAAAGGGTAGATTTCCCAAATCAGGCTCCCCGGACCCACCCCTGGTATATATTTTTATACATAAGGCACTGGTCAGCGTGTACGAACGTGTAAAAGATATCTAACACTTTATTTTTCAGTATCGTCTTGTAGCGTGTACTCTCGTTTATGACACGATTTCGTTACCTTGACCACTTTAATCACGTATCGAAATAAGAATAAATTAAAAAAAAAAAAACACCTTACCGAGATAACATCACGCGTAACACGGTTATTTTAAATGAAACCTATATTATAGTATTTTTTTTTGGGGTGGCGAACAGTTTTACCGCGGTCGCTTTGGTTATAATAGAGCCGAACAGCCAAAAGGTTATAAATAATATCGCGATTATATTTTTACACAAATCGGGTGTCGGTCGAAAATATGTACTGCAGTGTGTGACGTTCGTGGGCGTTTTATAAATAAAAGAAATAATAATATGTTTGATAAAAATAGGCGATTGTGCGGCCAAGACAAATGACACTAGCTATAGCGTGTTTACTTTTCTGTTGATTTTTTTTCAATTGGCGTTTTATACGTTCGCCGAGGTTAATTATATCGAATCCGGGCTGTTCGATTATAACGATGCACTTGTCAGCAGGTGTACACTGAGCACAAAATAAAGAAAAAAAAAAATTGATTTTAGGTCAAGTTTCCGACCGGCGCGCATGATTTGTGCATGTGTTTATACACGTTATAAGTGTCGTAACGTGGTCCTGTCAAGAATTCCTAATTGAATGTTGGAAAACGAAAGTGTGCCTCTAGACAGTATATGGCAGTGTAGTGTCTGTCGTATCTCCTCAGTCACCGCCGAATCGTCTCTTAATGTGTGTATTATTGTTGTGTTATATTATCATCATCGTCGCCGTATTATTTATTTACCTCTCCATTATCGTGTTGACCGTAAGATATACGTCATTTTTACGTTAATATGCAGATTAGGTGTCGGTATGCGGTATCAGGTGGCGTTTCGACAGATGTTTGTACAGGTATAATTTTGTTTTCGTAACGCTATTGTTACCGACCAAAATGATCATTGATTTGTGTACGTCTTAACGTGTGAGTCAAAAAAAAAAAAAATAAATAAAATACAAAAGGCGTATTAACGTTTTTTTCAACTTGATCAGTAGTTAGGTACCGAAATATGTAGGTGATTGAAAAACTGCCTAAATGTTGTGTAGTACATAGTTAAAACGGGAAAATTAACCCGAATCGACACTTGGGCAGCAGGTGTACAATATATAATATCGTATTCGTTTTTTTTCGCGATAAACTACAGGATTTTTTTCGATCACGAGTCTTCGTCTCAAAGGTACTAAAAAAATGTACGTTTTGTTTCAAAGATTTTCCACGGTTTTTAATAAGTTTAGTTTACTAGAGTAAGATTACGCGATTCGTTTACATTTTAGAATGTATAGATGTTTAGATAGTAATAAATGAACGGATAAGACTACTAAAGGATAATTAATAATATCGTAACAATTTTAGTTTATTTATTTATTTCACGGTCTTTTTTATCGGTGATCACTTATCAGTAAATGGACTCCGTGCGAGAAAACGTGGCCCCGTGTGAGAATCTTTCTGTAATGCTCACTTTCCTCTTAAAAAAAAGCGCCGCACGACCCCGTGAAGTAACAATACATAGGGATGGCCTGTTAATTTATGTATTAAATCTACGATAAAATTCTTAACTTTTATCGTATGGTACGATTTGAATGTCGAATTACCTTTGACGTCGTCGATAAAACTAGTAAAAGTAAACTTCATTATTCAAATTTTGAACTTGATCTGTACAGCGTTCAGTTTCGCTTCGGTTACCTACTTAATTGTCGCATACGAGTGCGTTAATTTTTTTATCCGTTCAAACATTCGATTTTTTACTCACAAGTTTTGAGGTTTCGGGTTTGTACACAGCGGGTGTTCAAAAAATTAGGATTATTTATGTACATGGAAAATATGCAAGTTCGTTTTGTCCATATTTTCTGAACACCCTGTACAACATGTGCTCCGGTATTAATTTTCTGTGAAAATATTATATTATACCCGCAGGTCACTGGACGTTCTATATTGCACGACTGTTAAATACGTATTATCTGTTGATCGATATAGTTTTCTGATGGGCGATCATGTCAAATTAAGTATAGTAGGTAGGTAACTATCGTTTTGTGCAGTAAGATTATGCAATTACGGTTCAACTTTATTTACGTTATATTGTACCATTATTTTTTCAATCGGACCGTTTAAAACAAAGCGAAACACGATATTTATAGTGTAGCTTCCAAATTGCCCATTTAAAAACGGTATTTCTGTGAAACGTGTTACGAGTATAGACACATATTATAATATCAATTATAAATGCATAATTACCGTCTTTTTTTAACTAGGAATTCGGTCAGTTATTTTGGTTTATTGCGTTTGTTTGGTGTTAAACGTTTACACTCGCGGTAAATCCAAACGATAATTGTTTCTATTTTTTTTCTTACATTGTTTTAATTTTTTTTTTTTTTACTAACAATACAGATACCTTTGATTTAGAATTCCCCGAAAAACGTTAGAAATTTCTGTAAAAATAACGTTATTACGTTTTGTAGTCACGTATTTCGAGAGTTTTTACTGCACGGAATCGTATTCGAGAGAAAGAAAGACTCCGTTGATAAATAATAAGTTCCTTTTGATTTATAACCGTTAACATAATGTTAAAGTTCGAAATGTGTGTTAAGTATATTTTTACTTTGTACGGTTTGTGTTCGAAATCGTCATTAGTTTATGATAAAATATGTTATGTTTACCGTCCATACAATTTATTGTGCAATTACGTTTTAATGAATACCTTTTATAAGAACTTCGTGAGTTATATTTGTCATCTACAATAGTTGTATAGTTGGTTGATATTTAGTATAGGAAATACAAACAGTTACACAATACTGTCTGCTAATAAATGAAACGTATGCATGTAAATCATAACAATAACAAGCACCTTGTGAGAATTGTTCAGAACTTGGCTTATGACGCCGAAACATAGATAGGTCTTATGAATTTGTCTGAAAGTTTACGAACTCTTTAACTTTTAGATTGTTATCTATCCGATTACGGAATGGAAATGATTTTGATTCATACAAAACAGAATTTTGGAATTTTCCAAATTAAGTTACAATATCGATAGAAAGATAACAATAACAATGTATAATTTATTATGTTGGCAGAATATTTTTTAATATTATTAAAATCTCAGTTATACCTACACTTTCATAATACTTACTTTATTCTAATCCAAACTTTTCCCTCATATCTCAGACTATCTTAATAAAAAAATAATAAATTATGATTATATATGTTTGCGTTTAATTCGTATAACTATTCATAGGCAGGTATTTTACTTTTGTGGCGTGTCGATGTAATGTAATAATATTTTATCATAACGTGTCCTTCAGGTGTTACGAAATTTCTATTCTTGTCTATATAATAAATGCTTGAAAAATGTGCATTCAGTATTTTGTGTTAAATAATAGATATTGTCAGTTGCATATTATTTTAAATTTAGTTGGTATTATTTTAACTAAATGAGCTGGATTTCATTATTTTGATTATTCTGTATTTTTTTTCCATGGTTTTCAGAGGTGAAATAAATAATAAATAGTGTATATTATGTAAATTTCTGTGTTAATGACCTAATCCGTTAGTTATGATAATTTCAACATAATTTTATCTCTATAAAAAAATGAACTGAATAATTTTAAGCACTCGTTACGCATATTTTATAATTTTGTTATTATTGTTAAAAAGATATTGTTAAAATATAACTAGTCGTCACTACTTTATGAGTCGCACTTGTGAGCTGTGTTAATTTAATTTAATGACTTTTTTTAAGTCATCTAAATCATTGTTCAATCTTGAGTAAATCGGAATACAACGGAGCCGAATTTATTTGGTTTGATATTTACATGAAAAACTGGTGTTAAATAATAAAAAATCAATTTTTTTTTTGTTATCAATGATTAACGTAGAGAAACAAGTTTTGAAGCTTGTGTAAAAGTTTAGAGTCTTAAATATGAATCGTACGTGTTTTATTAAACTGCAAAACCTATATACCTACAACTAGGAAAACTTGAAAGTTCTTTATTTTGTTTAAATTGATGGAAGTAGTATAACATTTTTATTGAACTTCATTTATTCAAATAAATCAGAAAACTTCAACGAATTTAGCAATTTTTCGAGGAGTTGAAGTCCTTAGTCTTGGAAATTTTACCTTTTTTTCGTTTTTAAGTCATAACTCAAAAGATTATAAATTTAAAATAAGTTTCTACTATTAAGTACCGTCTCGGGTCAATTAATTACTCTAATTGTGTTGTATGTAAAAGATGGAGCGCTTCTGTTATACTTAAAAAATTTTGTTTCTAGAATAAAACATAACATCATTGTAAATTCTGATTTAAATATGAATCTGAAAATTATTGAATACAAATCCGTACAAAATATTGAACAATCCGTAGTCAAGTACTGTCAAACTAATTTGTTTTAATCGATGTCAGAGAAATCAAGGTTACGAGGAAATAAGTTGTCTGAGTTAACGACATTTTAGTTTATTGTGGTACCTACGACGTACCTACTCGTCTTGTTTGACGTTGTAGTTTTCATTTACTTTAAACATGTCTGTAAAAACTTTTGTAAAATTTGACTCGTTTTTATGCTTTCTAAAATTGGAAATAATTTGAAATACGGTTAATAAACAAATGATAAGTTATAAGAACATTTCAAGTATGTATATATTATCTATATATAATATAACTCTATTTTGGAGCTAAACCGTTGTAGTACCCATAGTAATAATAATAAAAAAAAGTTCGGTCAAGTTTCAAATAAGTACTATCTCGGGTCGATTTATACTGAGATTAGATGAATTGTTCCACTGCCAAAAATTTTATCGTAGAAATATAAAATATCAATGTAAAAACAATACAATCTGTACGGTGTTATGTTAATCTGAAGAAGACTCGATAGCTATAACTTTGGAGTAGATTTTTTCAAATAATAGGACGCATATAGTGAAAATTGGTTTTTAAAACATTGGTTTTGTGAATCGAAATCATTTTTTGCCGATACAAATCGCCATTCGAATGTTTCGATTTTTGCTATTAGAATATTAAAGAATTTTTTTTCGGAGGAATATAGGGCAGCTAGTTGTAAGTATAATGTTTCAAGCATTATATACGTATTACGATGTGATTGGTATAGATGAATATGGTACATTTGAACTAAAAATTTTAATTTGTATAAATGTAGTTTCGGTGTACAGGCTATATAGTATTATATGCGACGCTGTCTTGAGAGTTGTGCCATTTACTATTTGATGTGGAGACGTTAAAGCTTGACCTTGTCCAATTGTTTTTAACTAATGTTCCAGTATACAGTGTATAATTACCGTGTTTTGTTATTGCCGTTCGTGTGTAGGTTTGGTAATTTAATTTATGGCCATCGTTGTGGCTGACTTTTCCCTAAGTTTGTTATTTATTAATTGCGTTATTATCATTATTACGATGACAATGATTCCCTTTTTTTTTTTCTGTGTTTCACTTGATTTGTTTTCCGTGGTTCATCACGGACCGCGCACATTAATTCACGATTTCGTTGTACCAAGAAGCAGTAGAACGGTGACGATGATAACCAAGTCTGCTGGTCTTATTTAATTAAATTATTTTAAAAAACATAATATAACACGACGCGTAACGGGCAAAAATCAAATGAGTACATGTCGGGTGCTTATCTGAATAGTGTTTTTTACATAAAAAAATTGAAACGTTTAGTACAATTTGTACGCTGTATAGAATTAGATAACAGGTATGTGTTATATGTGTAATACATATTTGCACACACGTACAAGATGGCCGACTGGTTTGTATTAATAAAGTTTTTTTCAATTATTTAAAGTGTGTTTGTGATAAAATTGAAATTAATGCGAACGCCGGTAAACGAGCTACGTTAGTTGATGCTAAAAAAACAACGAAGTGAAGTATAAATTATTGCAAAGTGTATGTATTATGGCATTTTCTTCAATTTGTGCAAAACCATTTGCGCGCACACGTATTTATAGTTACCGCTTAAATTATACAGTAACAATTATTATTATTATACGTGTTCATTTTGTCATGTGGCCAGTCATGGCGGTGGTCTTGTCAATTATTATTACGGTTGTAATTATTTTTAATTCGAGTTTTTACTACTCTGCGTGCGATTTACAAGTGCCAAACAGATTGCTTATTTTATGGGGTTATTTTTGCAATGATAAAGCTAGTTTGTTTTGTTTTTTAACGTGCAGATTTTTTCAAGGGAAAAACGTTAATAATAGCGTGTTTCAGTTTTTTCACCGCGGTATACATAATTTATACACACATTATTTATGGGTATATCACGATTTTTTTTAAAATTTTTTTTTCGGGGAGAATTTATCGATTCTGGGGGGGGGTTTAATATTTAGAGTAAAAAAATCGATAGTTACAAATGAATTCTACGTTTTTACCAGTGTATTGATTATACTACACAAACGATAGCGTACAATCAATTATATATCTGTTCCGAAGTATATTTTTTTTGTCCTTTTCATACCTAATACTTATCTCGACGTGTACTACACTCAGCAAAGCCAATAATCCGCACGCATCTCTTTGCTTTGAGCCTCAGGAAAGTATAAAATCTAAACAACATGGTATTCCGACTTTGAGCGCGCTTGAGTGTCACCCGTTTATGTTTAAAAATGTCTTTGGAAGTTAAAAATTTAAGGAGTTATCTGCCAACGCGTCGCACGTTTATTTTACACCATTTTAGGTATACTCGTGTGTGTTCTGATGCAAAACCGATCCGACCGACATGAAACGAAACGTGTTTGAAAAATACTGACATCAAACTTGTATTTTAATTTTTAAATCTATACCGTGACCTGATTGCGGTGTATATTATCTATTCTATATTCGATGTTGTCCAAATTAATAAAATACGCGCGAATTTTTAGATTACAACCAGTGTCAACCTTGTTTCATTATAACACGTTGGTATAGACTGTGTTGTGTCGTGTTACGCGTGTAATTACATAATGAGTAAAATTTGTCGGTTGTACCGTGTATATATTGTGTATATTCATCAAAGTGTACTTGCACAATTTTTTTTTTTTACCAATATGCGTCGTTTACACAGCTATCGACAACAATACCAATCTTTTTAAAATAATACAGCAAAAAAATGAAAAAAAAAAAAAAATACGTGTCATAATTAATCATGACACTTAGGCACACGTGTTGGCAACATATTGGCGCGTTCAGTGATCTTTTTGTGGCGGTTTTACCTGGCTCGGCTGTATCCGGGTTATCGTACTTTTGTAATTCGCGCATAATATTATACGTTTAAACAGTCTTGTTCGTTTTTTTGTGCACAAATATGCCGGATCCGCTGCTGTACATCTGCGGTATTTCCTTGCCATTTCGTCTGGTCAACCGACTGTTGATGATTTACGTGCAATCCGGCACATTGTATACCGGTTTCGTGTGGAGAACAGACGTTTTTTCTCGCCGAGACTTGGCCGCTGTAACCGGCCGTACAGTTCATCCGTTTTGGCCAGTTGGCAAAAATTTTCATGGACATCAAAAAGAGAGTAGGAAATCCTCTTCAAAAATTGTTTACCCAGCTTTTTCATTTTTTTTTTTATTAGTCTTCAAAATTGTCATTACGTTTTTTAGTTTTCGTATAATTTTCGTACTCGGGTTTTATCGTTTTTTACAATTATTCACAAGCTAAATAGACTATATATTATACAGTACATTTTGTGCAAAATGTATTCGTTTAGTCCAGTACCTACTGTAAAAACGATTCGCTCTTTTATTTTTAAATGTTTTGGAGATTTTCGCTTTGCGCAGGGAAAACAATTTGTGTTCTGGAACACATTACAGCGTATACTCATAACATGATAGTATATGCTTTTGTCTAGCGTCGGCGCGAAAACCCAAAAAATAGGAAACTGGCTACAAACGGCTTGTACCCGCTTATACCATCCAATGAACCACTGGTTTTGGCCGAAGGGACCAGTTCACATTTGCTTTGATTGCGACCAATTTCATAGTCACACGTCCACCAACGTTTTGATGATCAAGTTTCATTTAAAAGATAGTTTGCCACCGGCCAAGGTAAACTTTTCGGGTTGAAAATGTACGCTTGAAACCGGCCGCAGAAGGCATCTTATGGGTCTCGTTTCTTTGCGGTGGGTAGGTGTACTTACTTTTACTAATGAATAGATTTCTAAGGTAACACTCAGTGTCTTTACATGGTTTTCTCGATCTTACAAACTGCAGTTTTCCGGTACTGATACATTAGCAAACAAATAATTACACGTTTTCATAGATGGAACGCTTCTGTTTGGTCATTTAATTATATCGGTTCTTTGGTTGCGTATTTTATTGATCGGTTTTTGGGCAGGTACTATATTAAAAACGGTTCGCAACATCGGTGACACGGCTGTTTTCAAATTTCTTCCAATTGCCGTTAAAAAAAAACTCGACTACGCAATTAAACTTGATGTTCTTCAGGTTAGTTTCAGCTGCGCAGTTTATTTAAACTATATAATGAAAAAAAGAACAGTCATTCGTCTAGCGTTGCTCCTAGCCTATAGTTTTGGCCGAGGTTAACGAAAATTAACGAAAATTCCATACCACTGTTAAGTCTGTTATAAATCGTTTAAATTTAAATTGCGAATACGACTACAGTAATACAACAACGTAAGCAATAACTGCTACGAACGTAACGATCATTCAAATATATAGGTAGTTATTTATGTTATGACTTAAAGGTATTATACGAGTAAATAATGGACCGTTTCATTTCTAATGATTGATCTAATGGATTTCCTTTTAAATTCATGTTTAAAATCTTTAAAGTCAGACATTATATACAACACCAACACGCATTATATTCAAAACAACCTTTTTAGTCGTGTAGACCACCAATTTTGTAAAAAAATCTTTGAGGCCCACTAATAGCACACCTATGCATATAACCTAACCTAACAAAGTATAGTTCACGGACCAGTACCATACTGCTCGCGGCCCATGGGTCGGGAACCGCTGCTATAGATCATTCATCGTACTAGTTAAACATAATTCTGTTAATTATAACTATAGAGTGCATACATATTAAATGATGGGTAAAATATAAAACGATTATACTCGAAATATTGTGTCGAGTATTATTTTGTTGACTGTATTTTACTGTTGTAAATTAAAATAAACGTAAACGAACTAAAGAGAAACCTTTATTATTATTATTTCTGACAGTATCAGAACGCGATAAAACTTCCGAGCAATTAAGGTGAACAGAATTGGAAAAGTCGTTTTAAAAGTTTACGATTTCGAGTAAACATATTATATCAATTTAGAGTTTGATAGTCAATCTTAACGAAATCATACTTTATAACTATAACCTTCGATAAAAACGTTTACTCGTACTTGATAAATTTTTGTTTGAAACCATGACTTATGTACGAATTTGTATTCTGTACTTGAATAATGAATACTACTACTCTACAATGGATACGCAGATTAAAATATACAAACCAAAAATTGATTAATATAAAATTGTTGTTTATTTTGTAGTAGGTAAGTACTACTCGAATACTCCTTATTCGTTCTAAGTGCAGCAAAAAATATGTTACTACAAACCTTATTTGGGGTGTAATGAAGAAATCGCTCTGATCTTTTCTTATAATCCCTCTAAAGACTCGGTGATGATAATATGTTGTTCGTATAATACATATATATATAGGTATATTTGAATTCAGTAATATTTTAAAATTTAAACATCTATTCGTTGACCTTGTAATTTTTAATGATTCTACGTGTTTTCTATGCATGCTAGACTCGCTATTATGTCCCGTGTTGTCATCTGTTTTCGCGTGTGTCGCTACTGTCATTATTTGAAAGATAATAACGATTATATCAAATATGTGATCATCGATTGGATCATTCACTAATACTCTTGGGCAATCGATAACCTAATTCAACGCAGAATGCATCTCGCGACTTTCAAACCACGCCATTGTGTGTCTACAGTCAATATTATACGAGCGACCGCGTCGGGTCGGATCAGCGGCAAACGCGGGAAAAAATTTCGTGTGGGGTTTTTTGTAAAAAAATCTAAAAAAGTACAGGTAGATAGATAGGTACTCGATCGGATTTCTGTAAAACGCAACTGAACGGTAATTATTCTATTAGGTATTACATTTTATGTCACAATCCACAAAACAAAATCTATTCTTTCTTTGGAACATTTAAAATTTAAATATACATTTGAAAGCACTATATATATAGTGCTTTCAAATCGGTAAACTTCACGGATACGCGATTTCTCGTAAATTTGCGAGGTCAGAGGATTTTTTAAACATTTTTCTGGGTGTTCCGTTGAGGCCGAAGAATTTTCCTACGTACAGGATGGACCGCAAACCGCACGTGCGCACCGTATTATTTGTTTGTGAAGTACAACGGAAAAAGTTACATTGAATGTTTTTAAACTGCAGTCCAGGTTTGCTCGTTTCGTGTGTACGTAATGTAGCAAAAAACGACCGTCTGAAGTTTGTCGTGGTTTCAATTTTTTTTTCCGCAAAATTTCATTTTTATATTTAGCAAATATAAACCGCGCTAAACGTTGTCGGTTCAAAACAAAACGGTAGCAGTGTCAGTGATATTATAATAATATATTATACGGTTTTTATGTATTCATTCATTAATTTTCTGTTTCTACACGCACGCGGCACTATATGTATTACGCAGCCGAGTTACGGCGATACACATTATTCGGTCCGCCCTATGCGCGTAACACCTATTTAATAAATTATATAATACATATATTGCTGTTGCCGTTTCGCTTCCATATATGTATGTACTGTCAGATATAGGTATATCGTGTGACGAAAAAGAAAAACAACCTATTATACTAGAAGAAAAACAAAGAAAAACAATATATTGCTACGATCTTGCAACTATCATACATACCTAAAATAATATTATCCACGAATAATAATAATTAACTCCCAACCTGTGCGCGGCGACGTCTTTTCTCTGCGCGCGCTGAAAACAACTTTGCCGACCTTGTGTAACGGGCTATTTTGTAAGTTACACGACGATTTAAATCACGCGTTGAATTCAATTGATCTTTTTTTGTATTAATATTCTAATCGCAGACACGGGACATTTTCATCAGTTTTATTATAAATTATTTACGAATCACACAGACCGGTTTTTTTTATACTAGGTAGGTATACACCTATAATATAATATATCTTTTATAATGTGGTGCTAAGAGGAGTACTTGTATAGTGTTTCTGCGCACGCTTGGAAAATTTGCATTTTACTCCTTATAAACGTTTGCCGGATTGCTGTGTAAAACGTACTAACCGTAAAAATAATATGTTAAACCATAACCAACGGTCGAAATGAGTTTGTCGTTTTGGCTGCGTTATTCGCATTAATCATGAATATTTTACGACGTTAAACTTTTTTGCTTTACAAATTCAAGCGTATGTTTGACTCCGTATGTATTATCATAGAGACCGGGCTTCTCGCTAGGCTGTATTTCGAACGCGTTGTAGATGCGTTTCGGATGTTTTTCTCGGTCTAATCGACGAAAATGTATTCGAAGAATTTTCATTTTGAATTCATACTTGTGAAGTTTTTCAATGCGGTTTTTACTACTACTCCGATTACACACACACACACACACATTATTACAATATTATTATGACAGGGTTTCGATTCCATTCGAAATCCAAAATGTATCCTGACACGTCGTTCTCGTGGTCTTTTCTAAATGTTGCAGAGTACACTGTATACGCACAACATACATACGTCAGACATTGTGTACTGCATACATCAAACCTAACCTAATTTTACACGTATTTACGTGGTTCGGACGAATTGTTCATGGCCGTCCACATGTAATTATTTTGTTATTTACCGTTTGCACGTTTAATCAATTATTTTCTTAGTGTAAATCGATCCGAGTTTCGCGTATATGATACGTGCTTACCCACAAGTAAGCTGCAATATTATGATTTTGATCGATTGTACCTAGTTACTTACTAATAATCAGTTTGGCGTGTTCGGCTCGTAAAAATACATTTTTATTTTTTTACCCTCAACAAAGTTTTGCTCGATTAGTCGCTAATAAATTATAATATTACTCATATTAGTTATAGTGGCATGTAAGATTTTATACAAATAACGATTACGCGTATGAACATGTAATGTTTGTTCGTTGTAAATATATTAGTATGTATTTAGCTTCATGTAGAATTAAATTCAAGAATATTCGTGTACATAATACGCAGTAAGCTTCCAGTGCGTCCGATCACCGTGTTGAAACTAGTTTGAAGGTTGTCATCGCGGTGCAATATTTTATGATGACTCATTAATATTAATACACCCAATATTATATTTTCTATGTGCCATAACGTATCGAACTCTTTATAATAAAATTTAGAGTTTTATTGTAAAAATACTAAACGAAGACTGCAGACCGCTGGTGCCAAAAGTATAAGTTTTCGGTAAAAGTTTCGATATGTATATTATTATCATTAGCTATATTACTCGTATAGCGTCCGAATTGTTTTTCTTTAAGTTTACAAATATAATTATACGAGCTACTGTTACAACATTCAGGTATAATGATGTTTATGCTTTAAATTTTTGAACTCTGATAACCTTCCTTGGACATTAGAACTATATGGTTAGTGAATTCGTTTTCTGTAAAATAGTTGGAAATACATTAGGTATACATTTTTAAACGTATAACAAAATACAACGTATACTTGATATAAATTTCAGTAACAATGATAGTAATAAAATTGCAATTTAGAACATTATAACACATGTATAATAAACGAGAATAACGTTCGTCCGGTATTCATTTGCCTTTACGAGAGCGTTTAGTTGCGATAAACAGTCTTTGTCCAGAAGAAAATTTTTTTTTTTGACGAAATGTCGATTCAAATTCACAAGCTGCAGTCTCGTGTACATACAGATCGATGTAAAAATATTTAAAACGTTTTTACTGTATTGGTTTTTATGCGGGAAAACGTCAAATCGCATAAAAAAAATCGACAACGCGGTATAATATTATTACGTTTTTTCGAACATTCGATGTTTTGTTTGCATAGAAACCATATCATCCCGTTCCGTGTATCATAAATGCGTACACACTACACACACCACGTGCAGTAATTGAGTTTGATTACACATATATCACCGACTTTTTCATTGCCCTGCACGGGAAAAAAATATTACTTTTTATACATTATAATCCGACGAGATGTTTTTCGTAATACGTTTTTGGGGGGATTTTTTTTTTCACGCATCGTTGCCGCATTTGGTCAGTAAAATATTACGATTATACAGCACGGCTAGGGTTGCCAGGTTATATTTTCTTCGAACCGTGACACATTTTTTTCGACCTAATTTAACCTATTTTTTTTTTTTTTTTTGTAAATAGTTTTGAAATAAATAAAAATTACTTTTTTTTTATAACTTTGTGTTTAATATTTAATACGGGTTATGCGTGCAAACAACAACTCAAAATTATGTAATAATTGATGTATGAATTAAACCCCTACAGAAGTATTGTTAATTGTTGATTAATTTAATTTTTATAACAAACATATTAATAAAAGTTTATAACACGCGTTTTAAATCAAACAAACGTACAGTATAGAAAATTGAACAAAATACTGATCAGTCTTCGGAATTTTCTGACTCCAAGGTTTTTTCTGTGTATCTTGTTCAATATTTGGCTGATCCATGAACAGGTTTTAGTTAAGTTTTGTTTTCCAATTCATAGGTCATAGAAGTCTTCACAAGATGCGTGCCATTAAAACTTGTTTTTATAATCAAAGAAGCTTCCACCCCGCCTACAAATCAAGTTTTTTTTTTGAATTAGTCCACGTGCTGTTCACGAGTACACGAGATATACGTTCCACGGCTGCATTTGAACCCGGCAAACTAAGTTCGACAACTTGTAACAACATAGAAAATTCTTGTTTGCTGTCGGGAAACGTTTTGAAAATAAATAACCATTTATCTTCTATTTCTGGACAACGCCACTTTGATGATGAAAATATTTTTTCAAACGTTTTGAACTGTTCAAAAAACATTTCTTCATCAAAAGTAGTATTATTTGATTTACTTTTAGACATTTCTGTTGTCTATGAAAAGTACTGATTTTTTAACATTTTTCCATAATTATTGTCTTCGGCGTTAATGTTATCCGCATAACATTGAATCGCATGTTGATTCGAATCATTCCAATTTATAGTTATAAACAACGTACGCATCACATTTGTTTTCAAAATAAGTTCTTTTGCGAAAAAGATCTTCGTTTACGAGTTTCGCTACAAGATTTTTCAATTTCCACTGTAAGACACTATATCATCGCGTCTTTTGTTTTCTCCATAAGATCCTGTTCATAACAACCATTAATTCGATCGCCGATAATTTTTGAACTCTGTTGAAAAATCCGGCAAATCCGGGACAACCCTAAGCATGTACCTGAATCGTGTGTTATATCATAATGTTATCACACGTGCCAGTTAAGCAATTTTGTACGTGTAGTAGGTACATTGTGCGGAAAAGTCGCGTAATTTTACTCTGTCATTGCGCGTGCCCGTGAAATCATTCATAACATACTATAATATTATACTATGTACTTGTTAGTAGTAGGTATATTCGTTTTACTTTTATAGTTTTTTTTCTCTTTTTTTTTTTATTGCGGAATCGACGAAACGATGTTAACATACTTTTTACTGCAGTGTGATAATATAAATAATAATATAACGCGTGTTATTGTTATAGTATACATTACCTATTTATTATAATGTATACGCTATAATAATTTATGTATATTTACCGCGAGTGCAGTGTTATAATAATATTATTTTGTGTATACTATAGTATGGAATATTTTTTCGAGAATAACGAAACCGTGGTGCGGACATACGAGTATCATTCATATAGCTATGTTCAATTCCACTCTTACTATTTATTCATCGACATTTTCACTTTTCACAGGTATAATACGTATTACAATCCGGTAATTTTTAAGCGCTTCTGTGAAACGGCTCATTTTTAGATTCCGAGCGACGAGCGAAATTTTCCTTACAATAATTTGAGTTTTATCTCAAAAACCAAAAAAAAAAAAATTTAGAATTTTACGGCGAATAATTTGAAATTTTCAAGTTTGTATAATGACATTTATTCGGGTAGACGGAGTGCTCCAATCGTTACGTCGTATGCCACGTAAAATTTTATTTTATTTGAAGCATTTCTCGATATTTTTATTGTTTTCTGAGTTATGTGCCGCGAAAACGACGAAAATGGCGAAATCGCCAAATTCGGCGTCAGAACTATTGTAGAACTTTTGTACACTAAATTTATACGTTATAAAAGAATGAGCATAGTTTTTGTTCGGTAGAGAAGTAATCTTTTTATTTTTACCCGGGACTTGTTAGATTAGATAGCTCTCTCAGAATCGTTTTTTATTACAATGATTTATAGTTGCTTTCGGATATTGATACGGATAAACCGTAACTTTGGAATCAATGACAAGCACCCAAAGCGTATATAGTCGCTAATGCACTTTTACCGTGGTTCCGTTTTTTTTCTATTAGGAGTCGAAGGAGTTTGTATTATCAGATTTTTTCCTCCATGCAGTACTTAAAGTGTGTTTTTTTTTTATAAAAATGTGTATTACCTCTTGTTTACCTGTATACTATAATACTATTCATTTATTTCAGCGTAGTCAAATAACATATAATCTTATTAAATTAAAAATTACACTGATAAGCTGATACGTATAGCTGTGCTCGTAACTGCAGGTATACACGGCTTTCTTATAATCATTTGTTTGACTTAAAAATAACTAATAACAATTAAAATAAAATACAACTCAGTTCGTTAGATATAATATTATATAGTACTAAAAAATATTACCATCCCAAAGTTACATCAATGATTTATACTTACGCATATTGACTTTTTGTAATTTTATTTACACTCACGCACATTCGCATACATCAAGCTGCTCACTAACTATTCTATTGTTTTTAACAATGATGTTTTTTTTTTGTCTTTTCTGTGAACGCTTTTAAGGGTATGAGGAATGCTCCGAATTTTACGTTCAATACCTCTAATGAAATATGTCTTGGCTCTCTGGGGGTCTATAAATTCGAAAGTTCAAAATTGAAAGAGTTATAATCAAAAAAGTAGGTCAAGTTTGAAAACGTCGAAATTTCTCCGTCCGCCTTGAAACTTATACGTATGTCATTGAGAAGGGTTTTATGAGTTTACTGCTGAAATTTCAATCGATTTCAAAATCGTTTTTGAGGAAGTTATGGTACTTTTGAACACTATACGAGGAAACCTCTAGTTTTAAGTCTCGAAACTTTAATACAGTCTGAACAAGATAGTTTTACATACGCGGTTAAACAATTTAGAGAATCTCGGTACACAGGATTTTGGTTTATATAGCCGATTTCACACGTATTTTGTCGCTGAACGCTTGTCATTCCGCACAAATAATTACGAGGAACGTGTTTTTTACACGTCCGTCTGGATTTTTTTGACGATAACGTTTAAAATAATGATCGGACCAAGCTGAAACTTTTACATAACACTAAAGTAGGAAAGACGCAGATTTTTATGTTGTTAAATTCGTTTTAACCAGGACGTACGAAGAAGCTCGCTCAGAACCGTATTGTCGTTTTTTTTTTATTTGATTTTAAACGATTATCGTATCGGCGTTGTCCGAACGAGTTTCACGTATTTTACTCGTAATATTACATGCCCAGCGTGTCTTCCGCGCGCTTGATTCGTACATTTTTTCCATCTCGCTTTACATTCGCTATTAGATGTGTATTTTATCTCGATGAAAGATTATTCACACTATATACTACCATATATACGTACGTCGCACACCACTGCAATTACCTATCTACCTGGAGTTTAGGATTTTATACCGTGTAAAACTCGATTACACACAATGTTGCGTGTGTTTTACGATTAATTGTCGAAACCGCATCGCTCCCGCAAGTAAACAATAATAATATTAAGACGTACCTATATATATTATAATAACATAGTACGCGCTGCTGTCCTGTTCTTCGCGGGTGCTTTTTACACGAAATACGTTCGTTACCGTCGGTAACTTTGTAATTTCTACGACATTATTTGCGTGTCATCGACGCGTTTTTGGAGACCGTGTACACAGCTTTGTGGACGCTTATTAATATTTATTCATCATAATTTGTATATCATATGTAACAATTGGGGTTTGGAGTTTCACGGTTGTACGCGAGTCGAACGAATTTTTCCGTGTAAACGTATTATAAAGCCAGGACAATTTGTCTTTTTCCCGATTGCTCAAGTTTTTAATCGACATTCGACATTAAAAACGGTCGAACAGATCGTGACACACCGTGGGCTCGTTCGTTTGATTTTGTTTTATTAAAATCTACATAATACTACTCGGTATTGCCGAGATACCGTTCTTTTCGCCCGTTAGCCGCCGATATAATTCTTTCTTTTTTATTAATATCCATTAAAATAAACAACAAAAAGATATCGTCTAAAAGCAAAGTTTGTGTTGAAGGCGATTTACTAACTTACGAATAATAATTAAATGATAGAAGAAAAAAAATATAGAAACAAACAAATAAATAATGTATCAACTGCTATATAGTAAAAATATTATCCGTATAGAACTATCTTATGAGTGCTATAGTAACCAGCCGTTAATAGTTATTTTAACAATTTTGCGTTTATCGATTATTTTAAAATAATAACAGGCAATAATTAAAATAAGTAGTCCACGAATTTTCGACCGAAAGATTTGTTAAAATACGTCACGTCTTTAACATCATATCATTATGCTAAATGTTTTCTTTTCCCCCCGTTATTTTGTATTTCTCCAAACATCTATATTTTTACCCATCCATAAAATGGAAGTGTTTTTAAACAGTAAATCCACGGGTAAAACACAAAAATATAGTTTGAAGTTTTGTCGAACCTCCCCGAGAGTAGGTTCTGAACAATTATTTCAGCCTTTGACGTTAAAGGTTTTAGATCATGAGCGTAATACTAGGTATGTATTATTTGCGGATCTCGGAAGGTATGACACGATGAATTTATTCGTTTTTCTTTTTTTACTTGTTCGTAATATACTTAATACGCTTGTCATGGTGTATTTGAATTTGTTTATTTTTATTGAAATGTATAATTCTCTATATTATACAATATAATAATAGGCGACGTGTT
>CM029363.1:20372461-20392533 GCA_017140985.1 Hormaphis cornu | reverse complement strand
GTTGATTCGAATCATTCCAATTTATAGTTATAAACAACGTACGCATCGCATTTGTTTTCAAAATAAGTTCTTTTGCGAAAAAGATCTTCGTTTACGAGTTTCGCTACAAGATTTTTCAATTTCCACTGTAAGATACTATATCATCGCGTCTTTTGTTTTCTCCATAAGATCCTGTTCATAATAACAACCGTTAATTCGATCGCCGATAATTTTTGAACTCTGTTGAAAAATCCGGCGAATCCGGGACAACCCTAAGCATACACCTGAATCGTGTATTATATCATAATGTTATCACACGTGCCAGTTAAGCAATTTTGTACGTGTATTAGGTACATTGTGCGGAAAAGTCGCGTAATTTTACTGTGTCATTGCGCGTGCCCGTGAAATCATTCATAACATACTATAATATTATACTATGTACTTGTTAGTAGTAGGTATATTCGTTTTACTTTTATAGTTTTTTTTCTCTTTTTTTTTTTTATTGCGGAATCGACGAAACGATGTTAACATACTTTTTTTTACTGCAGTGTGATAATATAAATAATAATATAACACGTGTTATTGTTATAGTATACATTACCTATTTATTATACGCTATAATAATTTATGTATACTTACCGAGAGTGCAGTGTTATAATAATATTATTTTGTGTATACTACAATATCATATTATGGAATATTTTTTCGAGAATAACGAAACCGTGGTGCGGATATACGAGTATCATTCATATAGCTATGTTCAATTCCACTCTTACTATTTATTCATCGACATTTTCACTTTTCACAGGTATTATACGTATTACAATCCGGTAATTTTTAAGCGCTTCTGTGAAACGGCTCATTTTTAGATTCCGAGCGACGAGCGAAATTTTCCTTACAATAATTTGAGTTTTATCTCAAAAACCAAAAAAAAAAAAATTTAGAATTTTACGGCGAATAATTTGAAATTTTCAAGTTTGTATAATGACATTTATTCGGGTAGACGGAGTGCTCCAATCGTTACGTCGTATACCACGTAAAATTTTATTTTATTTGAAGCATTTCTCGATATTTTTATTGTTTTCTGAGTTATGTGCCGCAAAAACGACGAGAATGGCGAAATCGCCAAATTCGGCGTCAGAACTATTGTAGAACTTTTATACACTAAATTTATACGTTATAAAAGAATGAGCATAGTTTTTGTTCGGTAGAGAAGTAATCTTTTTATTTTTACCCGGGACTTGTTAGATTAGATAGCTCGCTCAGAATCGTTTTTTTTTTTTATTACAATGATTTATAGTTGCTTTCGGATATTGATACGGATAAACCGTAACTTTGGAATCATTGACAAGCACCCAAAGCGTATACAGTCGCTAATGCAACTTTACCGTGGTACCGTTTTTTTTTTGTTCTCTATTAGGAGTCGAAGGAGTTTGTACTATCAGATTTTCCTCCATGAAGTACTTAAAGTGTGTTTTTTTTTTATAAAAATGTGTATTACCTCTTGTTTACCTGTATACTATAACACTATTCATTTATTTCAGCGTAGTCAAATAACATATAATCTTATTAAATTAAAAATTACACTGATAAGCTGATACGTATAGCTGTGCTCGTAACTGCAGGTATACACGGCTTTCTTATAATCATTTGTTTGACTTAAAAATAACTATACAATTAAAATAAAATACAATTCAGTTCGTTAGATATAATATTATATAGTACTAAAAAATATTACCATCCCAAAGTTACATCAATGATTTATACTTAACGCATATTGACTTTTTGTAATTTTATTTACACTCACGCACATTCACATGCATCAAGCTGCTCACTAACTATTCTATTGTTTTTAACAATGATGTTTTTTTTTTTTTGTCTTTTTTGTGAACACTTTACGGTATATGGAATGCTCCGAATTTTACGTTCAATACCTCTAATGAAATATGTCTTGGCTCTCTGGGGGTCTATAAATTCGAAAGTTCAAAATTGAAAAAATTATAATCAAAAAAAGTAGGTCAAGTTTGAAAACGTCGAAATTTCTCCGTCCGCCTTGAAACTTATACGTATGTCGTTGAGAAGGGTTTTATGAGTTTACTGCTGAAATTTCAATCGATTTCAAAATCGTTTTTGAGGAAGTTATGGTACTTTTGAACACTATACGAGGAAACCTCTAGTTTTAAGTCTCGAAACTTTAATACAGTCTGAACAAGATAGTTTTACGTACGCGGTTAAACAATTTAGAGAATCTCGGTACATACGATTTTTGTTTATATAGCCGATTTATCACGTATTGTTATTTTGTCGCTGAACGCATGTCATTCCGCACAAATAATTACGAGGAACGGGTTTTTTACACGTCCGTCTGGATTTTTTTGACGATAACGTCCTAAATAATGATCGGACCAAGCTGAAACTTTTACATAACACTAAAGTAGGAAAGACGCAGATTTGACAAATGTTTTTATGTTGTTAAATTCGTTTTTACCAGGACGTACGAAGAAGCTCGCTCAGAACCGTATTGTCGTTTTTTTTTAATTTGATTTTAAACGATTATCGTATCATATCGAACGAGTTTCACGTATTTTAATCGTAATATTACATGCCCAGCGCGTCTTCCGCGCGCTTGATTCGTACATTTTTTCCATCTCGCTTTACATTTGCTATTATGATGTGTATTTTATCACGATAAAAGATTATTCACACTATATACTACCATATATACGTCGCACACCACTGCAATTATCTATCTACCTGGAGATTTTATACCGTGTAAAACTCGAATACACACAATGTTGCGTGTGTTTTATGATTAATTGTCGAAACCGCATCGCGCCCGCAAGTAAACAATAATAATATTAAGACGTACCTATATATATTATAATAACATAGTACGCGCTGTTGTCCTGTTCTTCGCGGGTGCTTTTTATACACGCGGACGAAATACGTTCATTACCGTCGGTAACTTTGTAATTTCTACGACATTATTTGCGTGTCATCGACGCGTTTTTGGAGACCGCGTACACAGCTTTGTGGACGCTTATTAATATTTATTTATCATATTTTGTATATTATAAATACGTGTACAATTTTGGAGTTTGGGGTTTCACGGTTGTACGCGAGTCGAACGAATTTTTCCGTGTAAACGTATTACAAAGCCAGGACAATTTGTCTTTTTCCCAATTGCTCAAGTTTTTAATCGACATTCGATATTAAAAACGGTCGAACAGATCGTGACACACCGTGGGCTCGTTCGTTTGATTTTGTTTTATTAAAATCTACATAATACTACTCGGTATTGCCGAGATACCGTTCTTTTCGCCCGTTAGCCGCCGATATAATTCTTTCTTTTTTATTAATATCCATTAAAATAAACAACAAAAAGATATCGTCTAAAAGCAAAGTTTGTGTTGAAGGCGATTTACTAACTTACGAATAATAATTAAATGATAGTAGAAAAAAAATATAGAAACAAACAAATAAATAATGTATCAACTGCTATATAGTAAAAATAATATACGTATAGAACTATCTTATAAGTGCTATAGTAACCAGCCGTTAATAGTTATTTTAACATTTTTGCGTTTATCGATTCTTTTAAAATAATAACAGGCAATTATTAAAATAAGTAGTCCACGAATTTTCGACCGAAAGATTTGTTAAAATACGTCACGTCTTTAACATCATATTACGCTAAATGTTTTCTTTTCTTTTCCCCCCGTTATTTTGTATTTCTCCAAACATCTATAATTTTACCCATCCATAAAATGGAAGTGTTTTTAAACAGTAAATCCACGGGTAAAACACAAAAATAAAGTTTGAAGTTTTGTCGAACCTCCCCGAGAGTAGGTTCTGAACAATTATTTCAGTCTTTGTCGTATATTGACGTTAAAGGTTTTAGATCATGAGCGTAATACTAGGTATGTATTATTTGCGGATCTCGGAAGGTATGACACGATGAATTTATTCGTTTTTTTTTTTTTACTTGTTCGTAATATACTTAATACGCTTGTCATAGTGTATTTGAATTTGTTTATTTTTATTGGAATGTATAATTCTCTATATTATACAATATAATAATAGGCGACGTGTTTCCATAGACTGTTTTTTTTTTTTGTAAATACGTGTTTTTCTTTTCACCGTTTTCGCTGGTACATTACGCGTTAGATATTTTCGTTTGCCTGAAAAAAGTTCGAGAACAACTTTGATATCAATTCGATCAAAGCTATGTATATACACACAAATAGTTTTGTCGATTAGTTTGTTTATAGAAGGAGAACGTCCTCCGTGTTTACAACCTATTTCTATACAACTATTCGAATTCAAAAAAAAAAAAAAAACGATTAATAAAAAGGACGTCCCAAGAGTTTTTTTTTCCACAGCCATTTCAATATTTTAAGTGGTAATTTATATCGAAATTGATTTTGTATTTAAAAAAAATAATTTAATTCGAACGCACTTGTGGTTTTTGGCATTAAGTTTGAGAATTTATTGACCATTTTTGTTTTTTTTTCCCCCGAGAAATTACGTTTTATTAGTTTACCATTATTGTACGAGGATTATAATATTTCCCCGACGTATTTACGACACTTTTCGTGATTTTTACGATTTAGTTAGTAGGCAATCTCCTCGAATAACGCGCGTATTATTATGATTACACGCGGTCGAAACATTCCCCGGTAAATCATTAGCCGATACAAATAATTATATGTTCTGTGTTAGCTTTGGGTTCAATAATCTTTGACCTTGGTTCTATGTGAAACTGAAGCTAAGTGGTTTTTCGCTTTGTGATATTAGGCTGCCATTATACATAGTTTGTCGAAAAAACTTAAATAATAATAAAAGTCAACTGTACAATACTTTTCGGTTTACGTCGGTGCAGTCAAAGCGGATTATTCCAAACGGAATTTCATGTTGAAAGCAACGAATATCGTGTACTCGGTGTACTTGTTGTCACGAGGGAGAACGCGAGAAAACGTTCGCTATTGAAATTTTTTCCGTACATTACGCAAAAATATAATAACAAGATACTTTTTTTAACTTGTGCACATAGTTACGACTATGTTAATTCGAATTTTTATCTACGGTGTATGCTCGCGTATGTCACGTATTTTATTTTCGAATAGTTAAGGTTTTTTTTTTTTTATTGATAAAACGTCGCTCTCATAGCGAATTCTTGTAACATAACGCTCGTTTCTGTTTCGGTTATCGTATGTCAAGTATATATATTATTATAATATAGACACTCTGTAAACAAACGTGAAATTGACCTTGTTATAACGTTATAAACACGTTAAAATTATGTTTTAAGTCGCACAGTTTGCGCGTCTGTTCTTTTATAGCGCAGTGGTCTGAACAACCGTCGGGAAAAAGAATTCCTGTCCATCGCAAACTCCAAACGTCGTCCGTTCGTATCAGAGTTTCGCGTGATAATAATAATTATCAATCCCCGTTTTTTAGTATAGCCGTCTGGTTTCGATGGCATCGATCAAGTTGAAATAACAGCTGGAAAACGCGTATATTTTTTTTCTTCTTTAAAACACGCGGCCTTGTTATGATAACACGTGTAATGTCGAGCGAATAAATATTCGAGTGTAAAACGTTATGAATTGTTACCAAAAAACGTTTAATGTAACAACGTGTTGTGTTACCGATATCTCGCGCGCATCACTTGACGGCTGCAGTTTCGTACATCGATAGAATTTTCGAAAGTTTTGTCAGCTTTTTGCTACGCGAATACGCGAATAGAGGTACACTGTATGGTATATTATTGTTCTAACAGAACCAACCGTTCAAATCGATGTGCGCTTTTTCGTTGAACAGCTCGGAACAAAACCAACGGGTGTGTTATTTCTTGTTCATAGTAAAAAATAAGTTAATAAGCGTACGAGCTCTTTTTTTCTTCGATATCTGCGTGTATCGCGTTTAATTTGATACACTACGAGCGAGAAAATGACACGTATAACCCGTGACACCCTTCTCCTTGTACGAATCGATAATTATTCGTTTACTTTTTTTTCAGATCGTGAAAATTAAGGCCACAGACCTTGTGCGCGTTGCACTGACTTTCGCTCTCGCTTTCTCGAATCGACGACGTACCGCCGGATGCGAAGTAAGTGACAATTTTGTTTTTAAGCGTACGAAACCGTCGAGCTATCTATTCGACAAACGTCGAAAACAAAGTTGAAAAAAATCTCGCTGGAAAAAATACAAAAAATTAAATTTCCATGTTATTCGCTCGTCTATTCCACTGCATTCGAATATTATCGGTACACTTAATATACATGTGTCGTGGAAGAATGTCGCGTCCGTTACCGTTTTTATTGTTGAAACAGAAAAACAAACGAGTTGTTGTTGACTTGGTTACGCTGTTGTCGTGTTGGTGGTGCGCGCGTCTTGCAAAATGATCGCGGCGATTTTAAGTGTAAATTACAAAACCGTCGGAAAGTTTAACCCGCAAACCAAAATAACAGTTTCCCAAACATTTTATTTCAAAATCTCTACTCAAAACTGTTCCATGTAGCGAAATCGAAATGTAAAATGTGCTATTGTAGTAGATCACCACCGTCAGTAATCGGTAATGTTAGTAACGTTCGGCGTGTCGCGTTCGAAAGTTTAGCGCCGCAAAATTAAAAATTTTTAACTTTTCAAACGATTTTTTATCGAAAACTCGCGAATACTGGAGAGAAAACGTCGCGTTAGGTTTTTCGCGCGGTTTGAAAACGTTTGAAAACTTGCTTGACGTTTTTTTTTTCCAAATCCAATTCGGCCGAACAGTATCCACAGTGGGGGGGGGGCAATGTCACAAAGTGCGTGTACTCGGTGTGACGGACCAGCAGCAGCCCCGGCGCGCGCGCAAAATCGTCCGCGTGCGAGCTTAGCGCGCGCGCGTGCGTGCGACCGTCGCGCGCGCGTTTGCCGATAATATCAAATTTTACTATACGGCGGCTTTCTCGTCGGCGCCGCCGTCGTAGTGGGGCCGGGGCACACATCCGAGCGTCGTCCG
The DNA here is from genome assembly GCA_017140985.1 of Hormaphis cornu. Lineage (NCBI taxonomy): Eukaryota > Metazoa > Arthropoda > Insecta > Hemiptera > Hormaphididae > Hormaphis > Hormaphis cornu. The sequence goes on along the minus strand of CM029363.1, from coordinate 20,385,548 downwards.
GCGGCGGCGGCGGCGGCGATACGCCAGTAGCCGCGCATCAGTCAAGCGTGTCCCCTGCGCGTCCGCCGTCGCCGTCATCGCCGCCGCGTCATCTCTTCCCGTCCACCCTTTTTGACGCGACCCCTCCGCGCGGAATCCCACGCGTCATCCCCGCGGCCCCCGCTAACCGCCGGCCGCGACGGGGGGGTGTGCCCCCGCTGAACGGATCGGACGTCGCGAAGTTTTCCGCCGCGCGCGTGTTCATTCGTCGTGTCGTCGCCGACAGTAGAAGAAGAAGAGCAGCTTTGCCGTGGTGTCGCCAGGTGGACGCCGCGTCCCCCGCAAGGTATAAACAAACGTTTTACGCGCAAAACAGTGAAATACGTATAAAATGTATATGTACAACGACAATGATAGTAGTACCAACTCGACGCCGGCCGCGTGTTGTTCGCGGGGTCGAGAGGAGAGTCCGTTGAAATGTTTTAAAAACGTCGAGAGGTCGTCGTTCGTTCGCCGCCGCCCCGACACTGTCCGGTGGGTGGAAAACTCGCGAAAATTACCAAAACACTGTTCCCGTTGTTATCATCATCTCGTTATCTCGCGACGACGCGCGTTCGGGGCGCGGACGATTTGTCGCGCGCACCCACCCTCCCCTCGAAACCGCCGTTTCACCCGCGGCTCGATCGATGCGCGCGTGAAGCGACGAGACCACCCTCGCGCCGAAATAACCGTAGTTGGACACGAAAACGAATTTTCGCATTCTTTTCTTTTGCCGAACGACGTGTGGTTTTAAAGACGACTGGCGTCCGTGTTCGTATCACTGTACGTTTATATACGTACGTAGAGAATCGCGCGGTCTCGATTTATATTTTAATTAGCTGACGTGTGTCGAGAAACGGTGACGAAACACGTCTGGAAATCCTTCACGGCGCGCGTGGTGTTCCAATTCGAAACCCGTGTTCGTTTATTCGATTTTTCGCCGTCCGACGATACCAGTTATGAAAACTAGTTTTCTCCGCGTCTTGTTTATTATTCTCTCTACGCACACGTTCTCTGCGCGTCGTCGGGCACACCGCGATGTGTGCGTTTTAGATTCGCGCGCGTGTTTTTGCACATATAGGGGATGTACATACGATTGATAGGTCTGGACGGTTGATGAAACGTTTTGCTCCGCCGCGACTCGCGTACCCTCTCGTCGGTGTACTCGAGGTTTTGCGAAAATTATAAAATTCCAAAAAACGGCCAAAACGCGAAAAAGTGCGGCGAACGAACGAATAAACGGCCGACATTTTAACATTTTAAGTAAACAAAATATTAGAATTTTCACGACGGTCGGACGCCGCTCCGGTCTCGGCGGAAGAAAAGATACTACAACTTTCTTTCTAAATTTTTTCACTCATTACGCTTTTTTTAATTTTGAAAAAAAAAACCCGTAAAAACTAATAGAATTTTCGACAAAATTTGTGTTCGAGACAACATTTAAATAAGTGGAATTTTCAAATAAAAACTAGTGTTTGTCACTATTCTATTGGTGAAAGAAAATCGGTTGGACGGTTTCAATGTCGGTAAATGACAATTTTGTGTATAGATACTCGTACATATTATAATTGTACCTGTCAGTACTTATACTTATAGCTTACATTTCCCTGGACGTATTAGCTCGCTCGTTTTTTCGAAGGTCTCCCAAAAAAAAAAAAAAATTGTTTTCTTTTTACTTTAACCGTGCCAATTTGACGTGGCAGGATCGAGTGCAGACAATCAGTATTTAGAACATATTTTGTGTGACGTCGAAATTCCAAGTAAAACGTTTTCTTGTAAAAAACCATTCCCTCGTACAGATTATACACACGGTTGCCACGATATTATATGCCTGGAAATGTCGGGGGTTTTTAAAACAGTCCGGGGAATCGACTGTCGGGGGATTTTTGAGAAAAAAGATGTATGTTTTCGTTACAAAACGAGACGTATCGAGAAGAAAACGGAAAATGAAAGTTTAGAATTTAAGGTAATATTAAGTTCTTATTGTACGCCCGTGTGAATAATTCGTCGCGTAAATTTATCACTGTAGATTTTTCACAAAACATTTCATGAAATGCGGTTCCTATTTTCTCTTTTCTTTAGAAACTCGTATTGTTTTTTTTTACGGCCTGGACATTTTTTTGATAATAATCGGGAAAACGTGACCCAAAAAAGTTCAGGGAATTCGAAAAATCGTGATTTTTGGCGACCACGAATCGTAGCCATCATTTTTTTTTTCCACTTTTCACTCTAAGTTGAAGAATAAAAACTGACCGCACAGTATCTCCGCGACCACCTGCGTTCCTCCGCCACTTTAGCGCGTTATCGCGAACGGTATTTTATACATTTTCGCACGTACTTACACATTTGTACAGTGTGTGAACACAGTACGTCTCATATCGAAACAAAAAAGGACTCTTTTTAAGGAAATTTTTTCTTCCTGCGGGGGAAAAATGTAAATTGAAAATTCCGTGTCGGTTTCTACTTTGGCGAAAAGTAATTTTTTTAATAATCGGTTAGCGTATAATATGTTATGTTATATTGTTGTTGTTGGCATCGTTTAACCGTCTCATTTCGGCGACGGCGAACACTTCTTTAGAGACGTTGCTTTGCGGTTTCTTCTCTCTCTCTCTCTCTCGATGCGTTTTCGCTGATTCTAGCGCTTTCGTTGTTTCCGATGCTCGGTATGTATGTATAAAAAGTCGTCCATATAGTAGACGTACGGTTGGGTCGATGTGTGAAATGTAATTTTGCAAATTAGCTGATCGCCATTGTCCGATTTCCGTTCGAAATGTGCGAAACACGCAGAAATCGGTTTTGTTACGTACGTGTGTGTGTTGAAGAGAAATAGGTCAAACGTTTTCGTCTCAAATTGATGCCGTCGCGGCCGTGCCGTGTGTAAGTACACACATATTTGCGAGTTCTGCACAGGTTTTTTTCTTTTTTTATAAACGCTCCTCCCAAATTTAGCGCATTTTTACTCGTTAAAAAAAGTTTCAAAACAAAACGTTTTCCGTACGGAACACAAAAGTTTATAGTATTTAGGTATTTTTCTACTGCGATCAATGTGAAATTGAACTCTATTGTCTAAAACATTTTTTTATAACCAAGTCTACCGTTCTGTCTACCTCAGGAAGCGCAGAAACGCGTACAGGGTGTCTACCCGCAGTAGTCTGCCATCGGTAACTATCCCAACTTAATGTTTTTTTCCCAAGAGGAATTTCGAAATCACCCGAACGAAATTTCCTGAAATCTCAAAATGAGGAAACCGAATTTCGTATTGCATTCGTACATAAATAATACTACGGAGGAGTTCCTATCACGTAATCTTTTTCAAACTATTAAGACTTTTTCTTCTTTAAAACTTTCTATAACAGGGGTACTTGATTGTTAAAAATATTTATTTACGTCGTTGTATAGATTGCGTGGATATTTTAGGCTTATTTTGTAAATACAATTGTTGCAAAAACAGTTTCGATTAATTTCTTTTTCCCCGTTATGTTCAATCGAGTGGACGAAAAAACACATTGCTAAAACTTCCTCTTGCGCAACGTCGTAATTCTGAAAATGAGCTGCAGCACGAACCCGAGCGGTCGCGTGGAAAAACCTTATCGACATGTAATCGTATGCAAAATACGTAAAAATTTAGAAGAAATTTAATCACTCGTTATTTTTCCATGCGTTCGCTTTGGTAAAATCGTTTTATGCGCCTCCTAACACGCTTTTGTTTGTAGCTATTTTTTTTTGCTCAACAACGTGCCCCCGCGTATATTTTATTACGGTATGAAATATTAATAAGCGTGTCTGTTCAACGCGTTGGAAGCGAACAATTATTTTTCTTGAATTTTCTCCAACGACCATCGTGTATTATATGTTGTGTGTTTGAAAACTCTAATAGCCGTGCGGGACGTATAGTATAATGACGCATTTCAACATTTTCCTCTGTATTGTGTTGTATTATCGAATACGTTAATTTTTTTCACACAACTGATCATCCGTACGCGACGCAGTTTTATCAAAGGAAACAAAATTAGTGTGTGATAATCCGTGAACCGAAAATGATAAACGTCTACAATAAATGGCGACATTTCGTTACGACGTGTGTTGAGCGCGCGGGTTCCCAGCTGTGGTTTACTGTGGGATCATTGATATTTTTCAAAATAATGCGTTTAAAAACCGTAAAAATTAGAAAAATTATTTTAAAACGTTTTTTTTTCGATTCATAAGGCACCACACAGTATTTGGGCGTTTCAATACGATTTTCTGAAAAAAAAAAAGATTTATGTACGTCGTATGGAGCGGCTACATTTCGTTGAGTTAGAGCTGAATTTTTCAAAGAAAATGCCTGATGGCCTTTCCCTTTTGGAGCTGAAAAATCCGTCAGCTATTTTTTTTTTTCGAAAATCGTCACGCGGCAGGCTAACAACCCTGCCTATATCTATTCGGTCGTCGTAAAAAATTACGTTACATTTTCGGCTTTTTACGGAAAAAACGATCGTTCGTTTTGTATTTACTGTGCGAAAACCGCAATACGAATCTGTGGCGCTGTTATATCCAAACGTGTACGAGACATAAACGCCGCAGCTATTTTAGAGTGCAATAATACGAGCAAAATTATCATGCGTCCGTGGCGTGTGTTTTCTTTCGACACGATATTATTATTCGTGTTTAATGTTTTATCGGCCACGTTTTAAGTATCAACAAAGCGGGACTCTATGAAAACCGCACGTTATATATTACGCTCGGGTTTTTATTTGACTTTTTTTTTTTTCCCTACATATTTCGTTTACCTAACAATAATATTCTCGTTCTCGCTCGCATACGTCAAAATAGTCAAACCTAAACAGTTATCGCGGGCGAATTAAGTATTTTCGCCGTACAGAAGAAGTTGACACCATTCTCGTGCGTTATATACACATCACTCGTATTTATTTATTGCGTCGAGTCTCGTTTTCGTCGTGTAAAATAATTCCCCGGCGATGGGTTTCCTCACCGTATGTTTTTTGTTTTACTTATCGTATAAATACAGCGGCTGTGTACAGTGTGGGCCTTTTCAGGACGGTCTGCTCGGGGACACCGCGCGCGAATACAAGTGGCCGCACGATTTGGTGGCCCTTTTGCAGTTTTCTGCTCTTTTTTACGTGCACCGATCGGAACTTTCGCTACGATTTCAAACCGCAAAGTAAAAAGAACGTTTTTGTTCGATAAAAACATTAAAAAATGGAGATAAGACGAATCTTCAGAGTGTTCAAAGCACTGTGCTTCAAAATGTCGCACGCCTATTAGTTCATTGTTAACAGATACATAACAGTGTGGACGTTTCATTGTATATATTTGGCCAGTTTAGAATAATCGCGACGAAAGAGAGTTTGTAACGTGCTATTTCTAAAAACGGCTAGTTTTGTGCGAATTTTATGAAAGATGTCGCGGGCGCCATATCAGTTTCAAAGCACGGACAATTTACGAGAACTTTTCAAATGAAACACATGCCTCTGGAACAATGATTTCGAGTGTCGTCAAGATCAGGGCAATATGTCGAAAAATTTAACGAACGGTTTAGAAAAACAAACATACATTTGCCCGAAACACACAACGCGTTTCGGCAAAAAACTATTGAACCGAACATTGGATGTCTGTTACCGAGCAGCTATATAGATCACACACGTTTATAATATTGTAATGATCACACTGTTGATCACACTCGTGGACGTTGTTCTTCTCGTTTCCGACAGCAGCTTTTTGTATAATATATTTTAATGGAAAAAAAAAAATATTTTACGTTTCGAAACAATTACTCGAGGTGTTATTATCTTATTGTTGTTTGCCCGTCGACTGGTTCCATAAAATTATAATACACTTTATATAAGTACGAACCAAACCATTCACACGAAATCACAGAAATAATTCGTCCGAATCGAATAGTTTTGTACGAATCGGAATCGCTTGTATTTAAACCGTGTGTGACCCTGCTAACTGCGCTACAATTATTAACAACGAGTTTACACAACCTTCCGTATCAGAACAATTTGATAAGTGTAATAACATCCACTTTTTTCAAGATTAATTTAAATTTTTCATGCACTTCCTACTTTGCGCAATTATTTTCGTTACCTAAATTGTTCGTTTTACTGCGAAACTAATTAGGTACCAGTTTATACGGTTTTCCTCGTCGGTTAGTACAATTTAAAACCGAAAATTCTCGCGTTTTTACGAAAATGTAAATTTTCGTTCTACCATGACCACATTTATGCTTATTTCTTTTGACAAACAGGATTACTCAATTAAACTAAAAACTCTCGAGCTACTACTCTAAGCATAAAATATTGCTGCACTCGTTTTTATGACGTGTTGCATAATTGACGATTAATACAATTTCAGTTTGATTTGGAAATGATCTAATGAATACAACATGTAGAAATACGATATACATTTATATTTGTTCATTATGTCAGGTAATTTCGTTAACACTTTTATATAGTTCGACTACTTTTTATTATAATTGTCCATTAGATTGCCGAGACTTTAAAGAATCGTATCCATCGCTCTTGGGTGTCGTTGAGTCGGGCAACGTTGTAACTGTGTGTTAGTAACAAAACATATTATTACTCTGTGTTCTGTCGGGCGATAAATTCAGGGTTGTCGACTATTTTAAACGAAACATTTTTAAACATTTATTTTATACATTACGAACAAAAAAAAAAAAAAACAATTGTTTTTAGACATTTGTTTTAAAACTTTGTTACTGGTTAAAAAAAAAAATATTTTTATTTTCTGATAAAATATTATTGTACTTTGTTTCAAACATGGTTCATAATAAACAAAAGTTTTTAAGCAAATATTTTAAAAATTTAATAACTTATTTTTTAGTAAAAACATTGTATAAACATTATACTTCATACTGTATACTGTATATTACTATTATTACTTACATAATTACTTTACAAGTTAAAAAGTTACACATTTTTTAATATTCGAATTTCAACCTTTTAAGTACTAAACAATTGTATGTTATTACGTCTGATGAAAATTAAGTCCATAAATAAAATGAGTGCGCGTTTACAAAAGTTGACAGTTACTTATCAATTACGTTTTTCTGTACAGCGTGTACATTTTAGGTTTTGTGTAATAGTTGTAAAAACTAAAGATCTTTTTCTTATTTATTATAGAAATATGAAATTTATTATAAAGTAGTAATTACAGAAAAATTCGAAAGATAACGACGATTAAAGCGTGACTGTGTGACCAATGTTTTGCTATCATTTTACCAGCTATTTTAGACTCGCGAGTGTTGCGAAAAATGTATTTTCTATTGAATTCGTAAACATTTCACCCAACACTCCAAAGTATTGACATGTAATGATTATTATGTATACGTTTGTAGAGCATAAAATACGAGGTACGAATATAATATGATTTGATACGGTTTCGACGATTTATTTTTTATAGTTCATTTCACTTGAAAACAAAACCATTGTTTAAAATGGTGTTTAAAATTTCAATAAAAAACGCTTATGTTTAAAACGTTTGTAACAACATAATATGACATTTGGAATTATGCGTACAAAAATACTTTCCGGCTTATTTTAATTGAAATTGCATTCGGTCGTTACGATATAAATAACGTAAATTTGATTTCGCTTGCAGTTTATAAAACTATGCATGATATCTCTCTCTACACCGACGAGTTGTTCTATTTTGGCGATTTTTATTAAACTTTAAAAAAGTTGAACATTTTAGATACGTACTTAAGAGTATGCAGATTATATTTTTTAAAACAAATTCAAACGACTCACTACAATGGTTTGAAATTATTTAATATATTCATGGTTAAAGGTTTATGAGAAAAAAAGATGGAACTGATCTTAAAAACACCGGTTTAACAAGCTTTTTTTTGCATTTTGACCTTGGTACACAAGTATCGCGGTTATACGAAAAAAAATAATAATAAAAATTGTATAAATTGTAAAAAAGACACGTCAAAAAGTACCGGTTTTTAATTTTTTGTTCGTATCGTCATTATTATAAAAAAATCGTGAAATATTTTGCGAATGTTAAGATTATAATTTAGTACTTCATCACTATCACTTTGGACCAACGAGTGTCTCAATTGGTAATCTTAATTGGTATTGGCTTTGAACTGAAACTTCATTTAAAATCGTAAACCGTAATATACAAAACGTTACTGTTGTAGGCCGTAACAAATATTGTTTGACATTATTATAAACATAATCGTGTAATATAATTATTCAATTATCTAAATTCGATATTGATCATTGTTTTTTAAGCATTTAAAACGAAATAGTCCTATAATTTATTTTGTAAAAATATTAGCTACTTTCGCTACAACGTAAAATCCTCTGTTTATATTGTAAACATAAACGTAAACACTAAAATATTCGAAACAAATCCACAGAACTAATGGTAAATCCACAGCCGTGTTGTTGTAAAAATCGTGTATACAATTAACTAGTCGTCCTGTCCCCGGCGTAACTGTGTATAGGTACTTAAAAATCCTAAAAATCTGTTACACAATGTTGTAATCAACGTGAAAATGTCGCGGAATTCGTCAACATATATTTTGTAGATTTTTTTAGTCAGTAAAAAACGGCGTGTGTTAATCAACCCGAAACAATCAATAACTTATGAATTATAATAAAGACGAATCAACTGTTTTTACAAGTATAGTGTGTAACTTTTCTATTGCAAAAAATATTTTTTCTCTATAATCGTCAGAGTCTACAGTACGTATTGTATATGAATACGCGTGTATTATACTCGACGTCATAGTTTTTTGTACACGTTGTTTTCCAACTTATCGAACACAAAAACGGTTTAAAACAATTATTTTTCAACCGAAATCGTGGTTCGGGACGATAGGAAATCGTTACATTTTAATAATCATTTCCGACATAATACAGAACAATATTCAATTATAATTTTGAAGACGGATTTTTTTTTTTTTTAACATGCGTTATAACTCTCACTTCTGTATCGTGCAGATTACAACGGCCGTCGTGATCGTTTCATAATTAATATATATTAATCAATTGAAATTCCGCGACTGGCCGCGGTTAAAAATTAATAAAATCACGATTGTAAACGGCTTAAACGTGTGCGATTCGGAGCACACGAGTGTAAAAAATTAATCTTTTACTAATCGCTGCGTGCAGAGCAAGGTTATTCACACGCCTGTACGACGAAGACGTAGAAATAAAATAAAACTTAATTTTGATTCGATACTATTCAGACGCTATGCATAATATATGTATGGGTGTTTTCTTTTTTAACGGAACGCAGAAGCAGCGTTAAACCATCACGTGTTATTACTTTTTTGTTTTTTTGAGATAAATATTTCCGACCCGCTTTACGAACTTGCATTATTACTTAACAAGTTACAGATAATGTACGAACAATATCAAAAATATGGCTGAAGTATTGTAGCTGCGGTAAATACTAATATCGTAAGAGACGAATATAATTGGTACGCGTAAGAATACACGACGAGTTTTGTTTTTCGTATACATTCAGTTGAAAACAGTTGAGAAATATATACAAAATAATATTATATGCTCAGACACGCGATATTTTTTCAAATCACCGCTTAGACGTATGAAGGATGTATAATTTTTTTTTTCGCGAGTGCGTAACCGATTGAAAATATTTTTCTAAAATTTTTTTTATTTTTTTTCGCTATTTTTAAGTTCGTCTCAACGAAAGTGTGTTCTTATGTTTCTAATGAATTTTTTTTTTTTTTTTATGAAACTGCGCGAAAACAGACAAACTCCAATACGACCGATCTCGAAAACGATCAACGCGGTGTAATATCGAAACGTTCGCGAAACTGCAGTTTCTTGACGTGTTTTTTGCGTTTATAGCTAGAAAAAAAAAAACGCTTCAAATAAAGCACCGTCTTGGGCCGACATCGCCCGTGCTTAGAGTTCGTAAACATCCAAAAAAAATCTACTGTACCCACTTAAAAAAAAAGTATTCGCGAACAAAAAAACCATCAATACGTTTTTCGCTCAAATTGTACAAAAAATAAAAATGTGTAATACAACAGTAATATCGTCGTAGCGTAGAGAGGTTTTGGAATTTTTTTCGCGGTTCCTTCTCGACGCATTCTCACACTCGTACGACGGCTCATTTGTCGACCCTTTTTTCTCCTGCGCAGTCTGCGTGAGATTTCAATCTTTTACACTATCGCAGTCCGATTTTCTTCTACTAGAATATAAAACTCAATATTTTGTCCGTACCTATATCGTGTGTGCGTGTGTGTGTGTCGTAAACAACTCGTCGAATGATCTTGAATCGTATAAACGTGTTCAATAAACTCGGTGTTTGAAACGAGTTACGTTTTTTTTTTTTTCTCTCTCGCTCGAAAATCGGACAATTTATTTTCTTTAGTAATCCAACAACGATGTAGGAAGACTTTTGCGCGTCGTGCCCTCTACAGGGTGTTCCGGTGCGCGCTGAAAACCGGACCAACCCGATCGGTCCGAAGGTTAACCCCCGAGTTCAACGGTTAGAGCGTCCGAGCTCGACGACAATATAACATTCTGCGATCCGGCACCAGACATCAGTTCAGCGTTTCTTCTCGTGTCCGGCGGGTCGCAGGTGAGCCACTACAATAATATATATACTATGTTCTCTGTTATTTTCCAAAATTTTTACAACACGATTGTCGATCGTTTTTAAATTACACACGCGAAATCTATCCATTATTATCAGGTCGGAAACGGGTGATTTTTTTATTTGTGTAACGCGTTAAATTCAAAACCGTTCAAATCGCTGTGCCAACAGTTTTCGGGTACACATTCGTTTTCGGGCACGGTCGTTGTTACACGGTGATCCGGGATAAGCTAACCGTTCGCGGTTCTCCGGGCCGGTAAAAATTTATTCTCGTTTAAACAACGTTTCGCTTTCGGACAGTCTCGGCTCCTTAAACCGCTAAAACCGACTGTTTTTCCAAAAGCGTCGCGCACAAACGCACGAAACGTTCGCAGTGTTGTCGGTCTCGCCGTGTCCCGAAATCGTTCTCGCGGTGCAAAGCGCACGGTTCGTGTAACTACCGCGGTGTAGGAAATCGCGCATTGTTTTACCACGCGCATTCTTGGCCGTTTTTTAATAACGACATTATTAACAGGTTAATACATTATCGTAATATCGTACGACATCGCCGACAGACTCGAAAAACAGACCCGTTCCGGCGACCTTCCCCGCACGTCGGAGGTCAGCAGGAAGAGATCCCCCGGCGCGCGCGGTACGTGTTTTATCGATCTAGTTTTCGTTACGACGTGTGTGTACGAAATAATAATTTTATAAAACGAACCGGTATACACGATTTTCCGACCTGCTGCTCGAGAGAGAGACAATACGGAAATATTTTTTTCGAATCGCGTTTACGAAAACAGTGTAGTGGAAAATACGAGAATTTCGTGTCGCAACATCGTAGACGTAAAACTCGGGGAAACTCCGCCGCGATCTGTGGGGGGGGGGACCTGCAGCAGGACTTGTCTGTTTCCCCCCGTTCGGGTTTCGTAACGCGTTGTGGTGGTGACACTGTGGATTTTTCGCGCGCGTGAAAATACGAAAACCATTCTCTCGAAAACATACTATCGCGGTTTTAATTTTTTTCTCGTTCTCTAAAACCGTAGTGTCTTGGATCGCTTTAAAACAATAAAAAAAAATATAACACACGTAGGTGCGCACGATCTGTTGTGCGTGTAATAAAAACTGCGCGATTTCCCTTTTGCCGCGAACGTATCGCGAAATGCTCCGCGTCTCCAGGGTGGTGGGGAAGTATCTGGCGATTTTTTTTTCCGTTTCCCTCCCAACCGAAAACGAGACCTGTCGCCGGGCGTAACCGAAAACGAGACCTGTCGCTGTAGTAAAAAAACCAATCTCGGGACTACTGTTACGGCTGCGATTAAATAATGCAAAACGCTTTACGGAGATTGTGAAAATCGCGAATTCGGTCGCGTGACGTCGTCGTAACACAGTATATTGTTACAACGGTTACACGTACGCGCAGTTTGGCGGCCGTTGTATAATAATAATTGTGTCTCGTTTTTTGGATAACGCGCGCCGTGCAAAGCGTAGTATCTCCCGCGGCCGAACTTTTTGTGACAAAGAAAAAACACAAAAGTTTAACCGGTCGTCGAATCATGATCGTGATACGTGATCTTCGTACGGCGTCGTAAACATCGTGGATTGTTTGAGGTTTTCCGCGCGCGATCGAGTCGCGTTTTTCCGCGGCCGTCGCGAAACGCGCGCGCGCAACGTTCGCGGCGTTACGCGTGACGAGGACTTTTTTCTCCTTACTCCTCCGGCCAATGTACTGTGTTCGCGCACTTTTCGCCAAGACGTTTCGCCAAGACGTGTGTCCCGAGAATGCGTCGACGTAATAAACACACGCCCGCGACTCCAAGGCTGACGGCAGCAGCAGCTGTGGTGGTGACGAAGCGAGTCAAGTTCTTGTCGCCGAGGGGCTGCGTCGTCGTGACCGTACTGAATGTTTTTTATTTTCGCAACGCGTCGGTATGACAAAACGAAAAACGTTCGCTTAAATGAGAAAAAAAAAAATATGCCGCTCGTTTGCCGCGCACGGCGACGACAATACGAATAACCTGTTGGAGTCCGCCGCCGCCGCCGCCGATCCGGTTGTTAGGCGGTCACAACTTGCGGAAAGAAAAACAATAAACCCGTCCTCGCCGCCGCCGCCGCCGCCGCAGTCACTGTCGTCGCGTCGCCCGTCGTTGCCGCAGTCGCGATCCGGCGCCCGTCCGACCAGCACACACGTACAGCGACCGTGCGCTCTTCTCCGTACGTGTTGTACGACGTGTACGCGCAAAACAAATACGTGCTATAATAATACGAAAATACCGTCGTTTTCGACTATTTCTCGCCGCCCGATAGGTTTCGTGTCTTAAAAAAAAAAATAGTTTTGTAAATTTTTCGTTCATTTTTCTGTTTCGCGCCGCAGGTTTATAAAATAACTACACCACCCCGCGTGACTACATTACACCGGCACAACCATGGTCGCAGGCGTCGTTCAAGGATTTTTCGACAACTACGGAGGTGAGTTTACATA